>JAVQKG010285731.1:0-10132 GCA_036025885.1 Hypseleotris bucephala
CAAATGGAAATATACAGCAAAATCTCAAAATGGTTTACACTTTGTTTATGCTGATGCTGGGAGGAACTGATAAATACAAAGACTAATATTAGTTATACAGTATCTGAATCAAGAGTTTCACAACATCTGCTACAAAATATGAAGAAAAGAAAAAAAGAGGAAAAGCTAGTATTCACTTCCCGGATCCATTAAAGAAATAGGTGTACAATATAGGTGTCCAAAAGATCCCCAACTTTACTAACATTCATTGGAAAGCTCTTGACCAAATGTCTCCCTGTCACTCTTTGAGGTAAAAAAAACATGGCCAGTTCAAAACACAACAGCAGTTTACGATATCTTAGCACATTCATTCTTGTTTTGCCTATGCTACTATCCTTGCCACCTTACCGCCCCCTGTACCACCCTCCCTCTGCAGAGCTGCTGCGGTTGGATGAAAAATGGCCTGGAAGGAGAGTTTGGTGCAAGGTTGCCGGCAGAGACATAACAGTTACAGTACATAGACTCACCTTCAGGCTTGCACACACACACTGCTGTTTCTAGCCTTGGCATGCTATTCCTCTAGCCTGATCCTGTTCTGTCTCCTGTGCTCAAAAATACATTGATGCATGTGTGTATAATAAAAACGCTGGAGTCCCTGCAATGTCAGCAGATCTCGCATTAACAGCTTGTTGCCACTGGCCTGTTATCGCTGGGTCCCAAAGGCGCACCAGCCGAACTCAGAGCAGCCTCTTTTAGAAGAACCTCAGAATTGTACTGGGGCTTTCACACACAACCATAGGGTTCACAGAGAATGGTTAATAACTGGGAAAGAAAAAAACCCAGCGAGCATCAGTTGTCTGGGTGAAAATGCCTTAATGATGCCAGAAAATGGCATTTGAAATGATAAAAAAAATGTTACAACCAAGAACTGGACATTTCAGAAAATCTTGAATAATATGGACTCCAGTAGCAAAAGCCACTTTATTAGGTATAGGGTCTACCTGATATAGTGACTGTTGTGTGTATGCTGTGCAAATGGGTTATTTTCAAATGACAGAGGTCTCAGCTAAATCAACTAATACAAATCGTCCCTTTCATTTAAACATCCAGATCTTTGACTATTTACACTTTCAAATATGAAAGTCTACCATCCATGGTCATCTGGCCCTGGCTGCAGAGATATCGACTACTTCAAACAGTGCCATTGCACGTTTATCTGCACGTTAGCTTCAGGAAAGAAATCAAAGGCTTCTTCACGGCACCACAGCAACTGAAAAAAACACATGTGTTAATTGAAGGTTTGCGTCATGGTCAAATTCTTGGAAAGCAAAGACGGTGACAACAGGTTATGGGCGTTTACAGGCATAAACAGTAGTGATAACATCAGAGGATTTACAACAAATCTCTAATATAGCGCGTTTGAGTCCTGGGCTCGCTGTATTAGAGGAGTACAGAACTCTTAAAGTGTCTGTAGATATATTGGAAAGACATCATAAACTATAGCCCTATCAGCCTAATATATATTAATAATATATGTTATGATGCTTGCTCACAATGCAAACAGCAGGTGGTCAAAAGAAGTCTGAAACTGTGAATAAGCGAGACCAAAGACAGCTACTGTGTCACTACAGAAAACACAAAACCATGGGCTGTAGCCCAGCTAAGAATTAGGGAAGTTAGAAGATAAATTACAGACTTAAAGTAAACTGAAAAGGTTCTCATAATGTTTCATAAATCATTGATTAAATGTAATTATTTTAAATGCTTAAGTCTTAAACACTAATTATACCATTTGCATAATTTCCCAGTAATAAAATTAAAAACATCAATAAATCACTTTCTGATACTCTTACCACTTTGACATTTATTAAACATGACATCAAAATGAATGTGTTTGCATAGCTCAGTGTTACCTACCACTGTAAACTCTGCTGCACTTCATTTGCAACATCTAATTTGAGCAAATATGAATTTAACTGTGTCAAACAAGCTTGCACTTACATCAGGCAACAGCAATGCCAATTACTGAGTGCATAAGGACATTTAAATTATTACAAATAATAGTCTCATGTTCTGTAATGGGAGATCAGAATAATACAGTATCTGGCAACAATGGTTTAAATTGTAGCAGATTCATTCCACTTCTTAACTTAACTATCAAAAAACAAAACAAAACAAAAAACACTAATACTATTGCAACAATACACACAGACATAGGTATAATTTAGGGGCAAATGCTCTATTCATCATCTGTAAATGATCACTAAACAAATAATGTTCTTTTATTACCCCTGTTATCTTGCAATACTGCATCCCAAAATGTATTCTCACAAACTACATTCTCACAGACTACAATCACGGTCAGGCTGCGGTCACTACTTTCCCTTTTCAGTCTGTAGCCACTAGCCAGAGCTGATGTTTCTCTAATGTAAAGCCCTACAGAGAATAGACAGGGGAGAGCAAGCACCTTGTACAGAGTCCTGTGATCCTGAGCAGGCCAGGTCGTACACTATTTGATGGCATCCCCTGATGGGCTACTTTCCACAGTGCCTGAGTGGAAGATCATAAGGACATCCAGCAATGACGATGAATTTTTAAAGCTCTCAGAGGAACGCCAGGGTGTTGTTTGGTTTCTCGTCAACGTGGTGAGAGGTTTTCTGTGATATATACTCTCCAGTACTGAACAAGTATCTCATCAATTGTTCAGAAATGTGGGGCTAGTGAGCTACTTTTCCTTCCAAATCCTTAAAAAACAACTTTATCCAGCTGCAGGCAACTAGTCTGGCAAAGGGGAAGTGTAGGATCTTACAGGCACAAAATTGTTGGAATTTGATCCACAATCCATCCAGCTCTGAGACAGACTAGTGGGATTTACTGCCTGATATTTGATGCTCAAAGTCTATAAATACTAGTCTCACCTCACACCCCTCAGCTCTGCTCAGAAAGCTTTAGTTTGGCCAGGTCTTGACCCTAAACGGATGATGTACACACTGTCGATTTAGTCCAGTCAAAAGCCACATTTTAAGTGATTAGTGGACACTGAAAATAGACACACACACACATAGAAAACAGTTGACACATCATCAAATCTGGAAATCGGATCACTATTTGATGACACAACTTTTTTCAAATGACAAATGTACACAGCTCTTCATAATAGACAAACCCATACATTAATTGGAAAGGTGTTTTGCCCAATGTCACAAAAGCAGGAATTATGAGCCATCAACTGTATTGACCAGACTAATAGTTCTCCTACCATTGCCAACCTTCTAGCAAAAGGATTTTTGATCACAACTTTAATATTTGCCCTTTGTGGTTTTCCCACCCTGTCCCAATTAAGAAACTTGTACTTTATGCACCTGCACCACCCCAAAAGAGGCCATATAAAAGTAGCCTGTTACAGAAGGCTTATTGGGGTCACTTTGTACCACTTTTGACAATTGAAAAGTCCCTAAAAGCACACTTGCTCCAGTATGTTATGTATTGCACAGTGAATATTTAACTGTATTAGGAAGGATCTTTCAGTTCACAAACTAGTATGAGTTTTGATGTGTAAAATTGTCAACTAAAAGTACACCATTATCTTAAGCTAGTATTTTAAAAACATGTCATGCCTCTAAAAAGTTTACAAGTCATTGCTCTGTGCTTACCACTATAAATAATATACCATTTTAGGACACCGTCACCAAAATAAAAGACATACTCACACATTTGGCTACTGTCTCTAATCCAGTTCTATGGAGGGTTTGAGTCATCGTAAAACCTGGGCTTAAAACCGTTCATCAAAATAAGCTTTGTGCCAGCGACAACCAGCTACACAGTGCTGTCTCTACACTAAAGCTACACTAGAGGCTAATCTGAGCTCCATAATATCCACCCAATGCAATAAGACATACTTCCTCATTCATTTGTGTCAATTCTTCTCTGGTTTCCTAGAAAGCCCATATGTACATCTTAAGCTTTCAAGTATCAAAGTTTTATAACATTCAAGAATCGCATATGTAGTCCTCCCTGTGTTACTGTCTGTCAGTGTGTCTATAAAGTGGCAGTCAGGCAAATCAACCAACTATCAAGACCCTTAGTTGCTAAGTTGGCTAACTGGAAAAAGTGTCAGACAGACTACATTACTACTTACAATACATACATACAGTATTTCAAAATTGCAAAAACAACTCTGCTATTGTGTAAGCTGAAATAGACTGATTCTAGCCAAGTATGGATTCTACATCACACAATCAACAGACTAGAATTTCTTCAACTTTTTCAACTTTACTAATAAAATCAAAGACTGAAGGAATATCAAAGTAGTACAGAAATCTAACCTGGGGATGCTTTAAAAACATTTTCACAATAAAAATTACAAATAAGTCTGCTACTGTCCCGATACTACAAGTGAAAATGCATTTATAAATATATGGTGAATCCCACATTGACAAGGAAAATCCAAAGACAGTTGAAAAACCCATGTTGGTCAATGAGGGTGCATGTTTCTATCACACATATGGACGGGAAAGTGGGCCAGGATCAGGCGTGTGTTTGAAACCGGGGCCAAATTTAGAAAGGAATGACAGAATCCACTGGGGTCATCTCATCTGGGCCTAAGCCGGAGACATAGTTGCTTTGCTGCTCCCAATTAGACTAAAAAGTACAGGCGCGCAGTCTGTAGCTGGCTAATGTATTCAACCAGGCCACATTCCTGCCCTCTTACTGTCAGAGAAGGAAGGTAGTGTGTTAGAGAGGGGAAAGAAACTAGGGGCATACAACGGAAAATGCAATAACTATGCGTATTAGATAATGACATAACTGGTGATATTTGGGAATGCCTTTTGACAAAGTAAAAAGTAAACGTACATTTAAGCTGTAAAAGAAGATTCTGGATTTACCAGTAAAAAATTTATGCAAATCAAAATCTGAAGACAATACCAGGATCAAGAATGAAATCAAGGCTAATCCAGGACCAAACAAGAACTCGACAGGCACCAAACCAAAACTAAACTGAAGCCTTAATCAAGACTGCATCAGACCTCTAAATATTTGTATGTGGCCACAGCGCATTTTAATTTGAATTAGATAATTAGAGTCCAATTTCTGTCATATACAGTATATGGCACTAGGTTTGTTTGCTAGTATAGCAATAACAATTTATTTTCCATCTATTGTGCTGCCCTAATGGAAACATTACAAGGAGGAGAGACTAGATATATAAATCAGTTACCCCTGCTTACACACATAGACCCTCCCTCTACCCAGACCGCTGTGTGCAAGATAGATTCTGATGTTCCCATTCATGTCTTAATCATTAGCTTGGTATGCAGCTAGCACCCTTCAATGCTGCGCTAAGGCCCCAGATAGCAGACGCACACACACACACACACAAGCACATAAATATAAATGTACACGCACACATGTTCACATAAAGAATTAGCATGTGGAGCTAGCATCGGTGCATATTTCAATGCTAGTAACTTGCGTTGACACTGTTTACTGGTGATGGGTATTAGCCACTCGCTTGGTATTCTGCCGCATGTCATTGTGAAATATGCCGTGGCTGAAGGGGAACATATGGATGCTACAAGGGCAGCCTGAAGAGCACTCATATTGTAAAGATGGGAGGAGGTAAGAGGAGGGGGTTGGGGACATGTCCTAGCATCATGCCCAGCTAATGCCTCAAAATGCCGCTACGAGAGTCCTTTTAGCAAACAGCCCTATCATTTGAATATTTCATTGGAGGTAATTACGGAGCTTGTTTACTTATTAATCTGATGGCTGCTCCCAGAACAAGCCTTCGTAGCCTTCTCTATGGCAGGCTGAGAGGTGCAGCCCCCACACTGCTGCTGGTAGGCCAACTGCATCAAAGCCTCAAGTTTACACTGAATGATAATGATAGCTCACAGAATGTTACCAGGATCGAGGTGAACATTCAAGGTCCTATAAAATATGCCCCTGAAACACACAGCTCTTCATCTCCAATTGCTGTAGAACTAAAGCTTCAGTGTGGGAATCTGTTACTGTTTATGATACTTTCTAATGTAATTAACATGAGACACAGAAATATTCCACTCCCAGCATCCATTCTGGGCTCCATATCCATCCATATCTGGGCTTTATGGATCGATCGATACCCGATACCCATGATATTAATGCAAAAACTAAAAGCAGAAGAAATTTATATTTGGGGGCTGGAATTAGCACCAATATGTGAAGTATTGTTATCCATCCACTCATATCAACAATGTGTTTACAATGGCCTTCTCACAATGGTAAAGAACACACTAAAACAATAAAGTACAGATTGTACACTGGTACACATGAAGTAGTTTTTTGGTGGCCCCCATTTCAATTTATTACAAGTAATTTACTGTTTCTGGCACAATTTCTCTCTATATATGGGGACTTGTCCCCAGTTTATAGCTCCATGTCAGGGAATTGAAACCCTGTCCACTTTAGTAATGGTACACAATATTTAACCAACCACACAATCCACGATCAATGCCATCAATGCCAGTGAAAACATAACCTTCAAGTTGGTGGAAAATGCCTGAAAATGGCTCTCAAATATGATAATTTTCATGTGTAGAATGGTGATAACAGAGCAACATTATTGGCATCAAAATTCAGTTTGTAACTATATAGTAGAAGGTTATTATATATATAATCTCAGCTATATTACACTGGGCCCTACACTACATTCTCCCTGATAGCTCATTACAACTCAAGGGCCACTCCAGCCATGGGGTTAATATGTGACACAATGTGTAAGCTAGCACCATACATTTACAGGTGAACAAATAGTGTATCTGGCAGTATATTCTTGTAGGGCTTCTTTCATCACATCTAATGTGTATTTTTTAAAGAAAGAGCTATCCTGCCTGGCTGCCTGGGGGCTCAGCTCACCACTGCTTAGGGAAGTTGATATATGAGAAGATGAGATGAGAGCAGAATGGAGGGGAAGCGCTCAGAGGCAGAGGCAGGAGCAGTTTCCCGTAATAGTATCGCTGCTATACCTGCAATATAGCCATGATCATTATGTAGTCTGTAAAGCGCAGGAGCAGGTTGTATATAAATAGGTTAGCATGTTTTAGCCAGGCACAGGGACAAGCTCTTTATAATACGCAGATTTTTCTACTTTGGTGGTGGCATTGGCAGGGCCTTATACATTATACTGAAATATGATTTTTCTTTTATTATGATGCCAATAAATAACAATGTCTATATGTTTTATAATTCAACTTCAACTTTAAAAATTCCACATTTTTGTTTGCTTTGCCCCAGTCCAAGCCCTGAAAACTACCTCTATAAATATGTTACTGTGATTGTTGGGTTGTATTTACTAATACATTTTTTGTAATAAAATAAAGTAATTAAAAAATGACTAGAACTCTAATATATTATAGTATATAAGCACATATGCATTCAAATTTGTGTTAAGACTAAACAGAAAGAAATGCAGTAAATTTTGGATCAATCACCTAACTTGAGAGGTGGGGAAACAGAGAATTTCACCTCCCCGGTCCTAAACACATGCTTCATGTAACAAAGGGCTAATAGTACACTTCAGCTTCATCAAGTATGTGTCCTCTTCAGCACTAATTACTGTCACCCACTCATACAGGGACGGCTTAATGAGGAACATTCACTCCAACTGTCTGCTGCAATCAAAGTACAACACTATGCTCAGCAATAACTCATCTCCTGCTTCAATAATGGATGGGATGTGTCTCAGGCTGGTCTATGATCAGCCCAACACTGGAGCTCTAGGCCCTTTCACCAAATTTTAAAAGAATTTAGGTGGGACAACTAAAGTTACTACTATTAAGTACTGGGGTAAAATGTAGACATAACTACTCTGCTTTACTTTTACCATAACTAACCACCAGACCCACAGTCACACTTAACACAACTGCAGTACTGGGTTATAGCTGTGATCCAATGAATGACCTACCTTGCAACTGAAACACTGCTGCTCAATGTAATGAAAATAAGGAGCTTGCGAGATGTTAGTGCAATGTAAGGGGATGATATTGACAATGAAAGATAGACAAAAGGCCATGTTTAGAAATAGAGTATATTCAGGTATAATACATACAGTATCTGTCTGACATTGTATTGGTTACATTTGTTTCAGTCTTATTTACATCCCTTCTCATTTAATTTCATTGCTTACAGCTGATATACTATAACACATAATCCTCCAAACGAACGTGAATTTAAGAGTGATTTATTACATGCAGCAGCGCATATGTGAGTATGTGAGGCGCTGCCTGCCAAGCCATGACAATATGTTTTATAAAATTGAATATTTGGAGCACATTTCTGCAAAGTCACAATCCCCAATGAGAATGCTCTATTCCATTATGTAAATGAGAGCAGAAGAGTTACTCCTGGGAACGTGTGAAAGCAGGACAGACTTTTACAAAAACATGCAGACTATACATCTGCTGCACAGACAGACCTAATGTCATGAGCTTTAAATAAATATAAGAAACAGTAAATATGGGCTTTATTTGTTCCCAATTACAATACAATCATACTTTCTGTATTTTACATAAGATCAACCAAAATTGCTTACCTCTGAACTAAAGGGAACTAGGTGGTACAGCTTTGAGTTTCTATCAAGGTCTTCCTGCTCTATACCAAGTACATTGGTGGTATACAACTTGCTGTAGTAAAGTGGGTGAAAAATTGCCTTTGTAGAGTAAAAAAACTGAAACGGTGCCCTTCACAAAACCTATTCTCTTCACTAATCTATTTCTATTACTAGTAGACTCTTCTTGTATTTATCTTTATAATTGTTTATGCAATATTTACTCATTTAAACTTTTAGTGTAATTTCATGTTTGGTCTTTATGGTATTCTCCCAAAAAAAAAACACAGAAACTTTTGACTTTGGCAACGTACAACATACACACAGGTAATGTCAGAACTGGGCTGAGAAACATTTTCATTGTTTTTACTGTTTTTAGTTTTCTTTCCTAATAAAATGAATGGAACAATCTTTTGAAGCACAAGATTCATGCGCAGCTTAGTTCAGTGCATTATATGTGGAAGGGTCAATAGATGTATTCACCCAGATGACAGGTGCTATGGTAACACAACTCTCATACAACAGGTGAGTCTAGTGACCTTACTCCTGATCCTTACTATCTTTTAGCAAGAATTTCATCCTACACAATACACTAACCATCCCCATGCTCATATGCGTACTGGACATTCACCTGTTCTTTCTCTCTGGCGTCACCACTTGTATTCCCGGCATTTGCATTTAAATTGAAAACTGAGTAAGTAATTCCTTAATTCCACAATATCCACAATCCTGGATGACCCCTCTCACTAGTGTCCTCACCCGCACACAGGAACAGAACAGTCTTTCCTTCAATTCCACTCCTCCTCCTCCTCGTACAAGACACAAAGGGGTGTCCGTGCACGTGAGCTGGTGCACATGAAGAGTGCCGAAAGAGGCCATGCGAGGATGTGGATTGCCATCAGGGGAAACAAAATGACTGGTGCACCGCTGTGAGCTCGGTCATAGTTTGGTAATGTCTCTATTACATGACAGTGGATGTGGAATGAACACAAATGACCTGTAGAAATGTACAAAGCCTTCCTGTCACCAACACCAACTTCACCTGTCACTATATTTACTAAGATTCACAAAGACGTCAGTTATGAGACAGCCTAATTAATACAGCCAATACAGTTAACTACCAGAAAGAATAGGCTATTTTGAATACTGTCCCTTGAACATAAAAGTTTAAAATACAGATACAGTGTTTTGGCAAATCTTACAGAAGTATGTGTTGGAAGTGTGGTTACTATAGTTACTGATATAACTATAACCCATCATCTCGACAAATTATTACCGACGCCAGGAGGTTATGTGATCGCCGGCATTGGCGTGTGTGCGTGCGTGTCCGCGTGCGTGCGTGCGTGTCCGCGTGCGTGTCCGCGTGCGTGTCTGTGATCAAGATAACTCAAAAACTACTGCACGGATTAGGATGAAGCTTTCAGGGATGGCCAGGACTTGTTTAAGGACGAAGTGATTAAAATTGGGTACATGTGCGATGAATATTAATTAAGTTATTAATTAATTAAGCTTAAATTTTTAAATGCTATAACTCAAACAGTTTTTGCCAGATCTACTTCTAACTTT
>JAVQKG010285755.1:0-10208 GCA_036025885.1 Hypseleotris bucephala
ATAGAAAACTGTGCCATAGGAATGTGGATATGGCATTAAAAGATTATATCATAATATAAAGCACCACCTATAGGGCTGAAAAATTGATCGTAATTGAATCTAAATTTTTGATCGTCACAATTTGCAAATTGCAAAGGCTGCAATTTTTTGATGCAATATAATATCTCTGCACAAAATAGAATTATGGTCAAAAAGTTGCTTCTCTTGTAGGTTTAACCTCTCCAAACATGTTCTGAAAGGTATGTGATTCTTGTGGAAGTTTAACAGTTAATATTTTGGTCTTTTTTCAAGTGTTAATGCTTCTGCTAATGCTTAAAATGTGCTGTGAACTGAATATTGGCTTTAAAAAGAAATTGCAAATCAAATTGTAATCGCCTAATCTGTCAACAAAAATAACAATTCTAAATTTCTAAATCATTCAGGCCCACTAAAGACTTTAGTCAAAAGTAAAAACCCTAAATAAGAAACCCTAAAACAGCCCCAGGTGAAACCAGCAGGCAGAACAGGCAGAGGGCAAGCAACATTTCAAGTCTAATAGGAGAGTACTAGACATATACATCAACATGTGGGGATAAGCAGGTCTGAAAACCAGTGTTACTGCAAAACAATATCTGTCCATGTAGCCCAAGGCACAGCTCACAGCCTCAGAATAAAGAGGATAAGTTGTGAACGGTGAGGTGCTGGTGGTTGACAGAGTTGGAAGAGACTGGAGTGTGTCAGCTCCTAGACCACAGGAGGTGAGAGGGGTTAAAGAGTTTTTCATAAATTGTACACCAAAGTTAAATACTATTCAAGCTCTTATTCAAACATATTACATTATTTATTCTAGCATTTTTTATAAATGTTTTAATTTAAGTTTTCATATAATTTTACAGGGCTATCATAAGTCACAGAAGACAAAATGGTGCCATCAAAAACTACTGCTGGAACTTACAAAAATTAAACTCCTCCCCCTAAGCGTGTCCTACTGGGCCAATCAGCACCCCACACCGCAGTTTCTCCTCCAAAACAATAAAGATAAAAAAACACAAATATGAGGCTGGGTAAGAGCAAACGTTTAATACGGCTCTCTCGTCTTTTTTAAATTATCTGAATATGTCAAACAAGAAGAAGTTACAGCCCCGTGCTACACTGTGGTCACGTCCAAACTTTCTGATTGGTTTATTTGGCGCCTGTTAACCCTGCCCCGTTTGCGCTCGCTATGGCAGCATTTCCAGACTAGTTGTCTGGATAGAATAGACAGAGGACGAGTCAGGCAGTCCAGTCTATACAAAAATTAAAGTATTTTTTCAAGTATTTTAAACATATCTAATCTAAACACAGAATTTTCCCAATAGCATCAACTGATTTTGAGACTTGGTGTGACTTTGTGAGGGGAACACATATTCTAGTGCATTTATTAGGCTACTGTCAAATGTCTTCTGCTACATTAAGAGCCATTACACATGCAGCAGATTTACATACTAATCTGGGAATAATCGGCAAAGTCAGCAACATTCGACATTATACATTCAATGAACCCAGACATACTGTAGTTGTGCATAGTAATACATTCTTCTTCATTTTGTCACATGGCTGTAGGTCTATACATTCAAATACTCTCACTAACCTCGACCTTTGAAGCTAATTAAAAATCACTCAATAGTTTATCAACACAAAAATAAATGTCAATGCACCAATTGATATTCATGGATTTGGGAAGTATAAAAGAAAACAGACTAGAAGCACTCAGACATCATTCAAATGCAGTGGGACAATCTCGCAATGGTAAAGTTAGAGGGCTCAGACTTCGATTTGAAACTGAGGATTCTTTAAGAAACTACTCATCATGTTAAAACAATAATAAAATAAAACTTTAAAAAAAAGTTTAATTACTATGGACAGAGTTACTATATTTGGCACGAATTTTACAAACAAAATTGCAGGATTAAGAGAACGTTCCAAAATGGATTTCTACATATTTTTTCTATTCTTTCTCACACTATCTTCAGGACTACATTTTCAAAACAAAGGCAATCAAGACCCAATGTTCTTTTTTTACTTTGTCATTAGTTTGTGAAACACCATTTTCATTAAGGACTGTGCTTCGTAATTTAAATTTTTCTTTTTATTACAAAGGACAATTAACCAACCACTGTGTCCTGACCCAGTTGTTCAATAAACTCATTTAAAATAATGATTTAATTTGAAATGTCCCAGTTGTTGTGATTTTGTCTCGTACATACACTACAGCCACTTTATTTTATTTGCCTATTTACCAGTGAGTTCAAATTACTAATCAGTATATCATATTGTATCAAGGCAAAGCATTTAGTTATGCATATTAAAGACAAACCAAACAACAGAATGAAGAAGAAAGTGGATTTAGGTAACTTGGAACCAAGTTGCTGGTACCAGGTGGGGTATGTATGTAAATGTGTAATTTATTCAGCCCGTTCAGTGGGCAAAAATGTCTTTCTGACACCAGAATAAGGGGCTGCTTTTAGATCATAGAAAAGTGATGTAGGGCAACACAATGGATGAAATGATCACTTGTCACATTTCTGAACGCACAAATAAGGACTATATATAGTTGCAGAAAATATCTTGATAGTCGATAATATTAAGGAGACCATTTTATAAATAAATCCAATGATTCTAGAGCATAATAATCACAGTTATATCTTTTTATTTTAATAAATAATGAACCTTTAATTATGTCTAATTCTCTAATCCATCTAAAATAAAACGGAGGTGCAATAAATAAATACAGACATAGTCAGACATATCAAGTAGTTGACAGTCTATTAATAATTCCAGTGGCCAGTGAGTAGGCTAGACATCTGAATTGTGAGGTTCCAGTGACCTTGACTATACTACACAAAAACATGACTAAATGCATATGCTAAATGGGTAAACACCTCTACAATCAGAGTGCAAGTGAGTGGAAGATAATGACATCCTAAAACATTCAGAAAGCAGCTTTATGTCCCAGACTTGAGCACTTCAGTGTGCAATTTCACCTGGCACGGCAGTCCTATGTGATCATTAGTCCAGTACACTTATGTGACAAAACACAGCTACTGCAGACGGCTACACAAGTACACAGCAGGGAGGGCAGATCTAGAGACTGAGAGAAAAATGAAATTATATACTCCACCAGGTAGACATCAAACCACAATGGACCCATGTGCCGCCAAAATGACAAAATGATACTGGCTATAGCTTCCTGTGTTCTCTGAAAATGACACTCAAAATCCAGCTCTGTTTTTGGAAAGTTATGATCACAGAAAAAAAGTGTAAACAACTTTTGGGAACAAAAACTGAACTTGTGAAACAAAGAATCCAAACTACATTTGATGGCTTGTTTTGGTCACTGCTTTCTTTTTTGGACTGGGCACAAGATTATTCATATACAGTACAATATACTGTATATATTAGTCTATTGAGGTCTTCTTCCACAGACACTGGTGGATGTGCTGGAGCATATAACCCCTCTGTTTATCCCCCGCCCTGTGGAGACTCTGCATGAAGCTCTATTCTCATGAAGTGAGTGAAGCTTGAAGCCAGAGGGAGGCGTGCTGGAGGAAGAGGGACTTGTTGTTGTTAACGCACTCGGTGCAATGATGCAATTTATAATTAAAATGCAAATGGAGCGACGGGGAGTCTCTCTCACCTTGTTTTCACTTTACTCCCACATTCTCAGGGGAGGCCCATCTCTCTCCGGGATCTATGTATCCAAGCCAGAAAATCAATTTTCATATGAAGTACCAAAATCAATTTGAGATTTAGACAAATCAAGCCGGTTCTTAAGTGAGAGAAACTTGAGATGCATGGACAGACACATCCCGCCCGCGGCTATAAAACATTTTCAGTGCTCTGATGATGTGCAAGGGGTTTCTAAACACTCAGCCCTAAACTCGAGAAAAGTAAAAGCAATTATTTGCAGCAACAAGAAAACAGAGGCTTGTCAACACATTCTCCACTGGCCTGTGTTGACTACAGCTTATCACAATAGGTGGCTCAAACATCCCTAAGCTTCAATTTCAACAAATAATACAGACAGCGCTTTGAAATAAATCATTTGGGGGAATTCATTTGAAAAGTGTTCATCACAGGAAAACGGGGGGAGATTGAAAAACAGGCCTTTTTAGCGCTTGTCCTTGAGTGTGACTTTGTCATGTAACACGTCTGCTGCTCCATTGTCTGTATCCAGCGGACTTCAAACACACTCAGTCAGAGCACAAAGCTGTGTAATTAGCAAAAGCCTGGCTCATGAGGCGACCAAAAACAAACCTGTCTATAGTCCTGTCTATGTCTAATCCTCTCTGATCTGACACTTCACTCACTACATGCATGACCTCAACTGGTCCCTTTAAAAACTGTCAACATGTTTTTACCTTTAGATCACACGAAAGAACTGCTAGGAGCCTGACTGACAGTGTGTGAATGTTAGAATACGCAAACTCAGCTACACACTGCCTATCAACAGCATCACTGAAACTGCAGTTTGACACTTAGATTGATGATTTCTCCATGTACATTTCCATACATTTCTTTAACTGTTCTGGATGTATCTTCAATAGAGCTATTCATTCATTGTATGACTGTTCTGTTAGCGATTGTTGGTATCCAATTGCAGCAACTGTTGGCCTTTGGCAAAACAACCTGGGCAGTGGTCAGTTAGTTGCAAGGCTAACACGTAAGCATATAGACTTCACTGTACAGTTATTTTCCATTAGTTTATAAAGCACCAATTAAGATGCATTTGAGAGAAACCCCAATGTATCTCAATTCTGTACTTATCCAACATTTACTGAAGTTGTAGCAGCCTGTTTGGCATTAACAACCCAATATATTTAAACCTTTTATATCTTATTACACTTTTGACATTTGAATGCATTTGGTTGCCAACAATGTGAAATGCTTGATAACTGAACTAAATGAGAACATTTGTCAGAAACTGTACTTTGCCTCATGACATTTCACTCTGAAGAAAACTCTTGTGAAAATCCATTCGCCGTTGTGTTCTGGCTTTGTTACAATTATAAGCAGAAAGGTTAAGGCCAAGCTGTGCCATGTTTCTTCCATTTTAATTATGGTTTGGCAGCAGAATAAGCCTCAGGTAAAATGGCTCAGTGTCTGTCCACGGATAACCATAGAAACCACTTTAAAACGGACACTATTTCTCTCCTCCTTTAGAGCCATAATGTCACACTATTGTCAAATGTAATACATCTAATCTAATACATTTAACTTGATTATTATTATTTTAAGTATTATTTAGTCTTGAATCATACTTTGATTTTGTCAGTCCTAAATGGAGTCTTAGTTTTGTCTTGGTCAGATCTAGTTCTTGTTTGGTCCCTTTTAAGTCTTAGTTCAGTACTAGTTTAGTGCTAGTTTGGTGGAGGTTTACTTCCTATTTTGTTGTAGGTTTTGTCTTGTTTAGTCCTGGTTTAGTCCTATTGTAGTCCTGTCATTTATGTTTTGATTTTCATCCAACTAGTAAAACCAGAGTCTTCCATTTCTGCTTAAATTTACATTCCTATATTGAAAGTTACTACGATCGGTCAGTCATTTTTATTATTGCAAAACTCAACACAGTTATTGCATATTTCATGTTTTTTCTTATATCATGCATTCTCCACAACTTCCTGTCACAGCCTCAACACTACGCCTGTAATATGCCTAAGTGGATGGGGGAAATAGTTTTAGACACACTCCTTACACGCTTATTTTCACCATTTTTACTTGCCGTTTCCTCCCGTCTCTTTCTGCAATCATAATGATGAACAGCGCCGGCAGCGGTACAAGTCGGTGGATTTGTGAGATGTCGTCTTTAAACAGAGGTAGACTCGGGCTTGTGCTTCTTTAGTGAAAAAACATCTACCCATTTAGACAGAAAATAGAAAAGGGAATAAAAACCTTCTAAATACAAATGGGCATATCCCTTGTAACAATTAACTTCAATCCTCAAGAGTACTGACCATTTATTAAGTGGTTTCTTTCTTCTGTTCTTTGATCTATCTCTACTGTGTGTGCCTAGGGAATGAAAGGCAGGCTAAGATCATATTAATTGAAATAAAAAGTGACAATTATTTTGCTTCGGTTTTGATAGTGTCACAGTGTCAAAAGCTAGTATGATTATGAAAAAATGAATAAAATAGAGAGCATATGTAAAATAGTCTATTAAACAAGATAGTCCTGTACGCTTAATTGCAACCAAAGAAATTGCTTCCTCTAAAGTTACTGCTAAAAACATGCTGGTCAGGTTGGCCCATTGGGTGCATCTCATTGCTGTTTACTTGCCTCCTCGAACCCTCCTCATAGCCTTGATTCCTCCACTCAGAGCATAGATATTTATACATAGACCATAAATGCATTTAGGATTATCAAAAGGGAAAAGTAAATCAACTATAAGTTTAATAGCCTACACAATGCTGGCAATAATAATACTAACATTAATGAGGTTTAGTCTAGGAAAAAACAATTAGAAGTGGCCTGTCAAATATAGTGGTTTTGTTCAATGTGTGGTCTATTATAAATATCTATGCTTTGAGTGGAGGAATCAAGGCTGTGAGGAGGGTTCGAGGAAGCGAGGAAGCAGCGGCTCAGGGCTAACCCTTTATCTAATCTACGCAGAGTTGTTGTATCTATGTGACAAATAAAGCACTTTACGATTAGCTGCCCTGGGGCGGACTGACAGAAATGTGGCAGGCCGTACCACACCAACAGATTTTTAACCACCACCAGTCAAACTACCTTATTCATAAACTGTCACACACTGTTCTCCTTGTTGATTTCTCTCTAGATTACAAAAAATGGCAAGTTTTTATTTAAGCAGAATAATTTTGGAATATTTTGGGATGCTTCTTTCTCAGTATTAACAGCTTTATGGTCAGTGTTTTCACAGCACACACCCAGCACGTTGCAGAGAAGCCAATTAAGATCAACTATTTACTTAACTTGTCATACTGAGCTGAAACACTGGGATCAAGGGCAAACCCAGCTCCATGCGTGTGGGATATGTGGAGGGAGGGGCAATTCTTCTACACACAAAAATATTCACATGAAAATCTTTCATTGTCTCAGTTTACTTAAGAAAATCAGTAATTTCACATTGATACAAGTTAAGAAATCAAAAATGCAATCTACAATTTGTGGATTAAAGCTGATAGAAGTTTAGTTTGTTTTGTGCAATAAGCCAATAAAAAGTACAGCATCTTGAAATGTGAAATAGGAGTTGAATGTACATCCTTTAGCTTAACTGAATATAATTAAATTGAGACACTGAAAGATTTTCTGTGTAAATTATAATTTACCATGTGTATGTAGAGCACCATTTTACTTTTCACAGTGCAGGAGAGGCACTATACTCCTGCTTCTCAATAAATGACACCTCTAATCTGGCTCTACCCAGGGCAGCCCACATCTGTAGCAGAAATGAGAGGCTGGGTGCCATAAAACCCACCCATTTCTATTGACTGTTTTGTTAAGAAAACCACTAAAGCACTATCTTGCAATGGTGAAGAAGTGTGGCCTGTATTTAAAAAAGGGTAGAAATAACAACGGAAATGGGTATACATATTAACTTTTTTTGTAGTAGTAGTTTGGTGTTTTCTTAGCGTAGCCCCAACTTGTTCATGATGCAATTGACACTTCACCTGCTTGCCACATTTCTGTTAGTCTGCCCCAGGGCGGTTGTGGCTACAGCGGCCCACCTATGTGTGAATATGGGGTGAATAAATTATTGTTAGCTGTA
Organism: Hypseleotris bucephala; assembly: GCA_036025885.1. Classification (NCBI taxonomy): domain Eukaryota; kingdom Metazoa; phylum Chordata; class Actinopteri; order Gobiiformes; family Eleotridae; genus Hypseleotris; species Hypseleotris bucephala. The sequence goes on from JAVQKG010285755.1 coordinate 7,745, forward strand.
TATCATTTTTGGGTGGAAGCCATTATACCACAAATAAAAACTTTGATATGGTAATTGGCAAGAAGTATAAAGTTTGAAATCCTAGTATCGTGACCACACTACACCCACCACCAGCAAGAGCATAGGTTCAGGGTCAACCTTTCTGGCTTTCTGATTAAAGCTACCAACATACAGGGGGTGACCATTAAAACTCATAAGTGACACACACACACAAGCAAACTTCAAAGTCAACAAATAATGAACTGATGTGAAATGCTGCCACTTGTAAGATGCAATTAGGCTTGTTTCCATCAGCTCGAGCGCAGGGAATAAATTGGCTTCGTTCGCACCAACAAGAAGTAAAAAGTATGGCTAAAACGTCTATATTGGAGGCATTTTTACTCTTTGAAGTTGATCAATATATCCATTACCACATTTGACACCTGCAACAGACATTAAGTAAACAAGATATGACCCCAGATCATGGTTAATTTGAAACAAGTTTAGAAAGACAGCTTTAACTTATAAGGATTTCAGTTACACTTTTTTGCAGCCCACATCGCTTAGTTTAGACATAATTAAAAGTTAATGTGAGTTTGGTTGCATCCTGTCCCCTTGACATCTGAAGGGAACAACAAAACAATATTAAGCAGATCAGTATAATTGCAAGACGACTCTTTTAGCATCGCCTCATAAGACACAGGTTTTTAGAATCATTTAAATTGATTAGGCTCAATTTTAAATTGATGCGCAACTTATCTGTGATCCCAATAGTTTTTCATTAGGTTGGCATTGTGTGTATATTGTAAGTCTGCATGAACCATGTTACTGCTCAAGTGGCCTTATGTGGAGTAATATCAAGGCACAAAAAAGTTCCACGCTACACCATCTGGTAATCTAATGGACAAGTCTGGGTTTGGTAGTTCTTGGGAGAACGGTACTTGTCTGACTGCATAGTTAAGTGTAAAGTTTGGTGGAGGGGGATTACAATGGGGTTGTTTTGCAGGAGCTGGGGTTGGCCCCTTGGTTCTAGTCAAAAACATGCTTCACAACACAAGATATTTTGAACAATTCCATGGTCGCACCTTTAGGAACAATTTGGGGATGGCCCCTTCCTGTTCCAACAAGGGCATGGTCCATAAAGATATGGATGAGAGAGTTTGGTGTGGATAAACACACTCCTAAATCTTGGAAAACCTTCCCAGAAGAGTTTAAGTTGTTATAGCTGCAAAAGGTTGACCAACATCATATTAAACGTTATGGATTAGGAATGGGATGTGGCTTAAATTTATAGTTGAGGCAGGTGACCCAATACTTTTGCCAATTTATTGTATGTAGTGCCCTGTGGCTCAAACGGTCATCAATTCAATGGAGGGGTTGGTGGTTCCATCTCAACTCTCCTCAGTAATACTATGTGATGTTCTTGCAGCAAGACATTTCACATTCACATTGCCATTAAAGCTGTCTGTGTCTTAGTGTTTATGTCAGTTAGTCCCTGGACAGCTGTGGCTAGAGAGGTATAGCTTGCCACCAATGCACGACTTTGGAGTGAATCATTCTCAATTGTCACACTAAAAAAGTACAAAGAAAATCTGTAACTTATTGTTCTTTATCTAGCTTTTATTGAAACACCTGATTACACTTTTCATATTTCTTTCTGCACCACGCATTGGAAGTGAACATAGTCCTCCAGTCTAATAACCCGTTTGAAATCTCAGAGTCTTTGCAGCCGAGTGGAGAGGAACGGGAGACAGGTGCACGGCTCTGTCTTCGTGCTTTTTTGCTGTTGCTCTTTTCAGAAACGAGGAACTCCGGAGAAAAGGTACGGCGCTAATAAGTTCAGCTCTATCCATCGCGTGCTCTCGGTACGACAAGGGTTACTCCTCTGTGCGCCCCGCCGTCACTCTCCTCCCCAATTACCACACTTAATGCACACACGCGCTTCGGCTGTGTGTTCATTTATATTCAGGCAGAATTTAAATGTTGGCCATTAAATTCATAAAAGATGGATCACCTTTTAAAAGTAAATGTGATCTCCTCACCTCATATACATTGTTATCTATAGATTACAAGAGCGCGTACATTATACAGCACCAGACAAAAATGAGCAGCCGACGCCGAAGTGTCAGACCGGAGCCTTGATATTAAAAATGGAAATGGCAGCAGAAAACGAAGAAATGAAGAAAAATACTGCAGTAAAATGAAAACTTCTCAGAATGATTGTCAGGCAATGCGATAATGTGACTTTATGTAAGAGACAGACAGCTGAGTTTTCAGTGAACACATCAGGACATTTTATTTGCTAAAATTAATTAGAATATTAATGTTTTCTAGGTTTGTATGTGATTCTAAGGTTACATTTTTTAAGTTTAATCACAATGCATGGGGTTAATATAGCACCTTTCTAGACTCATTCAAGATGTAGACTGTAACTTTCCTAAATTAAAAAAAAGTTTAGAAATTTATGAAATGCTTCATCGGATCC
>JAVQKG010285795.1:0-16782 GCA_036025885.1 Hypseleotris bucephala
GATGTTTGTCTATGTTTGTTCAATGTGCCTGCCTTAGGACAACAGATGCAATTTAGCTTTTGTGGCTAATTCTGGCATATTTACTGTGAAGCTTTTGCTCATATGTTGATTAATATGCAATGTCCTAAATACATAAATAAATAAATAAATAAAAATAAAAAAAGCAAACAATCTTGTTGCTGTGAAAGAAAGATAACTTGTTTCAAATGGATAAATAATGTTGCATAACGCAACTGCATAACACAAGCTAGCTACTTTTGTGTTTTTAATAAGGATTTTTTGTTTGCTACAACATTCTTGCTATGAAATGATAGCTCGTAGCATATTGCAACATTACCCATAAAGTACCAAGAACTGCTTGGTGTGTATGCCTTTGAGTGTAAGCTAGTTAGTTAGCTACAGCAGCTATCTAGCACTTGGTCTTAGCTAGACAGCAGACTGCACAATCAACTCGTGTTTTTTAAGCCATTTCTCATTTAGACTCGCCATTAAAAAAAATTTAAGTAGATTAGACTAATACTACATCTCAACACAGATGTTTCAAAGAGCAAGACCAATCTAAAGTCACAGCCCACCTTCCGACAATTGGCAAGTGTATGTTTCGGCACAAAACCAAGAGTGACCTCTGCAAACCAAACTTGACCCTTTGCCCTTCCTCCCACCAGCTCTCTCCCCCATCATCTCATCATGTGTCTACTGTCTTCAGCCAATAATGACTCTATGAGCGAGATACAGACAGAAATAGCACCTCCGGTTCAGCTCTGTCTGTACGAGAGTCAATCAATAGCAGCCTGAGGACCCTAAACAAAGACAAACAGCTCACATCCACTTCTAACACTGAGAGACTGGCACTGGTCACAGAGAAGACAGGCAGACGTCTAGCACACTGCGTCTAGCACACTGCGGCTACCCCTGAGTACACTTGTGGAAAATTATTTGGTCTGTCGTGGTAATGACAGTCTTCCAAGATGTCTCAATGTGGAATCACAAGATTTTTCTATTACAAATGTGAAGAATGAAATCAGTGGAGTGTGTAGTACAGTGTTCATGCAGGTCAAAAACTAAAGATAACTGAAGTTATAAGCATATGGACAGCCAACGACATAGATGTTAATGCAAATTAGAACTATAAGTAAATTGAAATGCAAATATAAAATGTGACAATGTGACAGATCTGGAGAAGCAAAGCAGTGGATAATGTATGCTAATCAGGCAAGTGTCTGGACTTTATATGTATTCAATTAGAAGCACAGAGAAAATAAATATGTTGCATTGATGACAAACTGGTAGAGATCCTTTGAATTCAAAATTGTAATTGCAAAAAAAATTGTAAAATTGTTACTTGGGATTGAACTATGTGGGGGCTATGGCAACATGCACGTTCAAATCAACTGGTCAAACTAAAATGTCTCTAAACAATAAGTGAATAAAATATGGTTGTTTGTCATTGTGTCAACTCTGCAACTATCATCATCCTGGGTGTTCTCTGCCTCATGCTGAATGTAAACAAGGGTGAATGCTGACTGCTACCATAAATATAATACAATGTAAAAGGAAATTGATAAAAATGGTAAAAGTTAGTAAAAACAAATATACTGGCTTATATTGTCCAGCCCTGAATAACAAGTTTATCTTCCAAAGTACCATCCCTATTATTTTGGTTATCACAAAATGCCAGTTATAAAAGCTAACTGAGCAACCACATCTAAGCAGCAAAAGCAGGTGCAGCATCTGGCGTTTGTACACAACTCGCTGCATTCAACCCCGAAAAACACCATCTTTAAGTGATTATCCTAAAAATCCTGACACACAGATGTGCAGGTGTAGACCCAAAAAAACGTGGATGAAGCAACAGGGAGAAGTCGGTCAGGAATCCCCCCTAGATTGTGGAGTTATGTGGAGCGGGAATGTTCTGGCGCCTGTCCGCTCATGTAACTTGACTGGCAACAAACCAGCGAGCTGTCAGTGCAGGGACGGGGGAGAAAGAGAGACATGACTGGGTGGAGGACAAGATTGGCTGCGTATGATATCGCATGTAATTTTTCATGTTTGATAGTTCTAAATGGCGAACTGAGATATCACCGCTTCAGCCCAGCAAACTTATCTTAATGGAGTGATTTGCAACAACTGCTTATCAGAAAACCCCCGACTACAATTATTTAACTACTTACAAAAATCTGAGGCATCTCTCTTGCATTGGTAAAGATAAAGTGCCCAGATGTTGTCGCAAACCTGGGAAGTTTAGGGATAAAAAGTAAACCATTTTTACTTTACTCCCCCTTGTGGCTGGAGCTTTCTAGCTTGTTTAAAAAAAAAAAATCTTGGATTCAGATGATGTTCTGTATAAAAAACCTTAGCCAAATGATGCTGCTATTAAATGTTTTTGATACTTCTGAATAGTCAACCTCAATATTATACGCTCCTCCATTAACTGATTTGCAACAACGGCTTATCATAACAAAATCCAGACCACAGTTATCCCAATACTTGCCCACGAAGTAATGAATAAACACGGGTAAGATTTAATCTGCGGCCAAGAGGAGCGGAGCGAAAGAACATTCTTCACTGAAATCTTTGGCCTATCTTTGGTTGGAGGCTGGAGGAAGAGAACTGTACTGACTGTCAAGACGTGCCTTTGGGCTGCAGCTGTGCCCACAACTAATAAAGGAGGCATTATTAACTCCAGTTTGATATGTTACAATAAGCCCATAAAAAGGATTTACCCAGGCCTGGACAAGTATGAAGCAAAAAAGTTATGCAAGGGGAAGGGGAAGGGGAAGTGTAAGTAAATTTATTCAGAACAGACAAGTGCAGTACCAAGAATATCAAGATCTGATTTAAACTGGGCTAAGAAATGCTGGATTTGATAGAGGTGACGTCAGATATAATTATGAGCATTGGACGGAAAGACTTCTGTCAGAAAGCCAGCATGTTTCATCAGACCCTGAAAGTCAAAGAAAGAATATGTCTCTATTGTTCAGAGCTAGTAGTATTTGAATAATGTCAATACACCCCCCCAAAAATTGAAATATTTAAATGCAAGGTGTGTACCACAGACACTAGTGCTTTTCATCCAAACATAGTGTGGCCTAAAGTGGCAAAACTTTCTTCAACCTTTTACAATTTCCGAGATTTTGTGATATGGGATATTTATTAGAGGCAGTACAACTTATATCTTGCATTGCATTCGAAATTAAACAGATATAGGTAAACAGAAATGACTAATAGTTACTTTTAACATTTTTGGTCCCATTACAGACTTGGCAATTCATGGATCATGCATCAAAATGTTTCTGTATTGATTAATTGATTAGAAGATTTGTGTTCAATGCATAGTCAATATTATGCACAAACGACTTTCATTGATTACCGTAAAACCATCCTTTCTACTCTAATCTATCCATTAAGTCAAGTACTTTCACCAACAACAGGCAACTCACCAACATAAAAGCATTGTTATTCTGTTTACGAACTCAAACTATTGTCTCTAAAATCTGGCTGCAGACTTGTCTAAAGTCTTCGTTTTCGCTCTACTTTTTGCAGGTACCCGGTGAGTGGTCTATCCTCGTGTGACTGCCGCACTGTTTGTTTTTTGTGAGAGTGAGATCTCTGGTAAGGCGTCTCAGTGTACCCTTGTGTGCGTAATTACAACCACATCAGCCTGTGGGTTTTCCTGCCCGGGCAAACACTATACCTCAGACAGCTTCTTTTTCACTTTCACCCACTAGTTTTTACAACCACGAATGGAGACAACCCTCATTATGTTGTTTATATTCGCAAACAAATGGAGGATCGTTGTATACTTTGGCATCGGAATAATGTAAAGAGAATTCTGCTTACAACCAAATGTCATCTTGCGGCTAATATTTTTTATTGTTAGATGATTATTTTTTTGCTTTGAGATATAATTTGGGGGCAATCTTTCATTTTAGGATCTTGACCAATCCTTTCAGACAACTAAGTAAGTTTATGTTTGACCTATGTTTTAGAATTGATTTTCCCCCTTACGGTCAATCACGTCTTGCTTTTCTAACTAAAATACACATCTTATATAAAATGTAATTTCAAATATTGCTTAGAAATGTCATTAGTAAAATGTAATCACTGTGTGTCACTCTTTAGATACAATGGAAAGTTAAACAACAATTAGACAAAAATCAAATGTATTAATTTAGTTTTTCTTGCCAGTATGTTATTTTGTGTGCATATTATTAATATTAAAGTAAGTCAGACGTTTTGTACGGTACAGATGCTAAGTGTCTTATCACTCTGATTTCACACAGAGCAGTTCAAACTGAGGAGCCTGTTGCCTGGGGTCTTGTGTGCGAGACTGATTATCGACCAAGAAGGAGGGGGGTCCCACACTGCCGCAGCCCCTAATCCCAGCCGGAGGGGGCGCTTGTTTGTGTTTTACAGCTTTAATGAATGTGTGTGGCTGCCTCTATAATGGGGCCACCTGTCTCCTCATTAGGCCTGTTACCCAGTCTTATAATTGGCCCAAACTATTCTGGTCCCCTCCCCCTGTGCGGCTGGTCCTCTGGTGGGATGGGGTCCTAAATAAACTCCTGGGACACATCAGGAATAATGGGACATAGGGCCCTGTGGAGTATTATGTCATGCTCTGCAGGTGCAGGGGTGGTGCAGGGGTGGGACGTGTCAGTGAATTAAGAGTGCTGATTGCTCTGACCTCCGTGTCATGAAGCTTTAGGACAGATTGTTGGCAAAAGGGAATTCAGTCCATGGATGTTTTATGATCCGTGAAATGTCATGACTATGGATTTTTCTCTAAATAATCCATCTTTCAAACACTGAAAAATACATTTCAGAAACAACCTGTGTGTGTGTAAAGTTAAAATTGAAAAATAATATGTAAAAATCTCTGATAAGAATTCCTTGTGCTAATATTGTTAAATTGCCCTGTCTCTAACTGAGAAAATTGCTGTTTCAGTACTGTGTATGTCCAGTTACAAGAAAAATAAAATTGATCTGGAACAAAACATTTGAAGAAAAACTGACAGTAAGTCGTACTGCTGTTGTCTTAAAAATTTTTTACCGAGTAATAAATTAGTTCAGCTTTATGGATTCGTGGTGAATGCAACTAATCAATTAATTTAACTTTACTAACTGATTAAAATATCTTAACCCTTGACATGTTTTGGGGTTCATTCTTATAATATTTTAATAAAACTAAAATTTTATTTCTTTAGTCCTATGGGAACTCTGCAGCCCTCTATGCCCCCTGCACTCACCATCATTTGACCGCTCCATGGCCTGTAGCTGGGCAGAGCCTCAGACATAGATAAAAACAGCTGTCTGAAAGCTAAAAGTGAGCTGCAGGTGGAGCCGCCGGCATGTGCGACCCAGCGACATTTGAGTGCTATCTGTGAATATAAATGCTACGGCTAACGGCTAAAGCTGACCAGTCGGGCCCATGGACACGCCTGGGGCTGGATTTACATTGCAGCCCCACAAAACTAAAGCTTACCCTGGGAAACAATGTGGCTCTTTAAGACGGGAGGGGAAAGTGAATAGCGTGGAGAGAATGGGAGGGAATGTTAGGGGGGGACATATGTGTTTGTGCAAGCCCAATTAAGCCTGACACAATGTCGGGAGGGCTGTGCCAAAACACGGCCCACCTGACTTTTACTGATCGCTTTGGGCAGCAGTGGGGAAGTGTTCGCCCTACAAATAGAGGGTAGCCGGTTCGAATCCCTGCCCAAGTGCATATGTTGTTGTGTCTCTGGGCAAAACACTTAACCCGCAATCTCTGTGAATGAGCGGCCAGAAAAGCGCTATATAAAATCAATGCATTACTATTTACTTTCTTGCCCCAACTGCAAAAATCATAAATCTACAATAGTGTTTTACATAATATGATAAAAAAGTTGATTTTATGAATTGATATATCAGTTCTTTGTGACATATCGGTGTAGCAATCGCCCAGACAGTCAATGGATGGCTTTATTAGATTCTTCTGAGCAGACATCTAGTATAGTCTGCACACAAATAAGATTTATTACTTAGGTATAGAAGTAGACTCTGAAAGACAAGGCTCTTTTCATTGATTTCTCCAAACAATGCGGTGCCATGTTAGAATTTAGACCCAGCTCTAGACAAGGGCAGTATTTGTGCACAGACAGAGGCAGCTATCAGCACAAACAGGCAGCAGCAAATTAAAGGCATGAGAACGAGACCAAGGCACAAGAAGCTAATGAAATAATCAGCACCAAATATTGTGGAGCAGCAGCAGCAGCAGCAGCAACAACAATCTTCAGACAGAATGCCTCAGTGAAGAGTGAAAATAACAACTTTTACATGAGGGGCTGAGTTGGTCTATGCTCATTAAAACAATTAAACCATATAACTGGATTTTTATCTGGGAGAGCACTGAAATATTAGATCTAGGGCTGCACAATATTTTCCAAAATTACCGTTATTGCTATAATAACAAATAATACAATTAAAAATCCTATTAGATTCTTTAGAGCCTTGTTTGAAAATATGTTGGAACTAAATAAATATTTTTTGGTTTTGAAGAATTTTTTCTTATCTTATTCCTATTAGTGGTTGCAGAAAACATTGTATCCCAGCCTCTATCGTCCTTTGGTGGGATACACCAAGAGTAATGACCGGTTAGTCGCAGAGCTGATACAAAGACAAAACAAGAAACCTGGAGTACCCGGGGAAAACTCGGAAAAGGCTTGGTGGTGAGTAAACGTTCTAAATATAGTATTATAAAAATGCCTTGTATTCCAGATAAGAAAATTACCATTCACATTCAAAATAAACAATTTACCTGCCATTTAAGACTCAAGTTATAATTATGCTGAGGAAATAATTTGTATTTATGTAACCCTACTTTGTGGTTTGATTGTGGTCAGTTCTGAGCTCTGTTCCCTTCTACTTCATTCACCAACCCTCTATCTCTTAATCATCACAGCAATGACTCAAAAACAATCACACAGTTACACACTCTGCCGACCCTGGGAGAATTTAATTGCTTATTTCATTTGCCACACCTGATCACACACGCACCGCACACTCACTCTTTCTCAGCCTCCGTCCACTGGCAGCTGCTGCGTTGGGGAGATTATGGCCAATCCGTGATGCAAGACTACATCTGTAACATACAACCAGCCGGGCAGGAGCTACACTGGCCAGCGGAGAGGAAACCAGAAGAAAAGCATCACCGCGTCCACGCACCATCTGTCGGCTGCAGACGGCCCACCATTTCAAAGACTACACTTAACTGGATACAAGAGAGGTTAGCGGAAAGCCTTTAAAACAGTGTACGCTCGTAGACTGGAATTAGAAGAAGAGAAGCAGGTGAGAGGAGGAGGAGACCTTTCGCCATTGGGTCTGGTGACAAAAGGAGAAGACATGCAATCTCAAATGTAAGGTTGAAATGTATGGGGAAAATAGTATCTAAATTGCAAATTAGGGACTATGTTGAGAGCCTGCCGTAAGGGAGGTTATAGCATGTGACAAGGCATGAAACAACACATTTTTTGTTGTGATAATCTTGGCCATAATAATTGTGAATAATGATAATATCATGATAATTAATTAACAATGTGTACAAGTACTTTGTATAGGCCCAAACTAACATTTTCTGTTGCATAGTCCTGGAGGTCAATATCACACAATAAACTAATTGTCTGTGTGAGTAACACATGCATACAGAGCCCCTTCTATGGTCACTAGTGTGTCTTACAATTATGGTTAGCTCATTTATGGAAATTCACAAAATTACATTTAATTGGTAGGTCACATCAAGCGAAAGTTCAGAGCTTTTAGTTAAACCCAACTTTTACTTTGGTAAACAGAATCCTTTTTTAGGTTTATTTTTGTAGCAGCATTACATATTTTACATAATCACATGATTTTATCATTATGTGCAACCATGGGTTTTCTTGTGACTGCTGACATTAGACAAGAAGGAATCTCTTTTCTAACAGAAGCTAGACTTTTTGAAAACAGCTTAATGTATTTTAACAAAGAAAAGCAGCCTCTAAGCTTACATTTAGCACTACATCATACATGAGCAAAACATGTGACATGAGAGAATTTAAGGTGGGAATAAACTAGAATGTATCTACTTATTACCAGGCCGTCTTTCTAGCACACAGTGAAAACACAAGCTTTCTCTAACAAATTGTACCATATTGAGTAGAAATACTGCTCAAACTTATTTAGCTTTTGTTTATTTCCATCAGCTCTGCAGAAACCACTACATGTTTTTGAAGACATCCATGGGAAAAGGCAGGCAGAGGAGCGGCTGGAACAGAAGAGTGGGGGGAAGATGTGGATTTTCTGGAAGTGCATTGATATGACAGCTCGATTTTCTGGGCTGTGGTGTGAAGCAGCATCCCTCCATTATGAGGCCTGTGACATTCAGCCTCTCCTCCGCCTTCACAACCCCTCACCCACATACATGTGCATATTCCCCAATGAAGACCAACATATCTGATGTACACATTCAAATGGGAAAAGTGTGGGAAGTTCATGACGATGACACCCTTGGTCAGTTTGCTCGACATGTAAATTGTGAAGTCTTGCAGCTGTTGACCAAAGACCATACTAGCGAGCATACATTTGAAAACATGGAGGCTCTGTGTGTCGCCCCCTATAATTTATGCTGTCACAATGTATTAGAAATTTTGGTTTAGGAGCCAGAGCGAGCCAGTTGGAATCAAAACAAACGCAATGTTGGGTTTGGAACAGTGGAAATTTGAATAAATAGGTAGTAAATTAATTTGGAGGTTGGCAGACTCAGTAGGCGACTGCACTGCCTTTCACTAGTCGCACCACCTGGTTGGATTTGGCAAGAAATCGGCTCAATTTGTCTAAAAAGCTAAGTTGGCATGAGGCTGTTTCTCCAGCATAAATTGAACACAGACTATCAGGGATTTCTCATAATAAGGAATGCGGATATACATTGGTTATGTGTTACAAGGCATAAATCTGTGTAACATTGTTCATTCTATTCAATAGTTCGACATAGGCAACAGTTGACAGAAGCCACAATGGACATGAGATTATAAAAAGTAATCTGCTTACATTACATTAGCAGGGCAGGGCTGCATTAATAAAGTTGAGGGATTACAACTGGCATGAATTTATGAATATAGGTATAGTAACAGTTGACGCAGGCTGGAACAGGCTTAACAATGTTAGTAAACAAGAGAGTAATGGCTGAGAAGAATGCCAAGTTAAACAACCCAGTGCTTAATATTATGTATGTGTAAAGAACTAGTGTAAACATTATTAGAGCTGAGCATCAACTCAGCAGGACATAACAGTCAACACAAGTGATAAAAACAAGCTCACAAATTGTTCACGACTGACATTTGGCATAAGCTCAACACATTAGCCTTAACCTGATTAGTGAGGTGTATCAGTGTGAACCCAAACATGTGCCACAGGGCAAGTATAACAAAGCCTGGATCATTTTGTTTGTGTAAAAGACAACCTAAGAACCACAGACTGTAAGTAACAGGTCATGTAGGAGCTATTTGTTTATTTTTGTTTAGTTTTTTGCATTTAGTTCATTAGTTTTCTAATTAGTTTATTTCTAATTAGTATTTTTGTTTCATCTATTTAGTTTAAAGTATGTTTGCTTTATTTACTTTTCATAGTAATTTTGTTAGTTAATATTTTTGGTTTATGATTTAATACTTAGACAATCTTTTGTATTTGTTTTTTGGTTTAGGCCATGGGCGCCCATAAATAGACAGGCTTTGGTAGGGCCAGTATGCACCTGGGTGGACCTATGGTTTTTTACCAGTGAGTCAGTGAGATCAGTGAGACCAACAGCATGAGGAGCAGAGCAGGAGAGGCAGCAAATAGGCCTGTTGTCGTTTGCCTGCAAAACTTCAATAAATCTATAAAAATGCAATACTGGTATGGACAATGACCTTTTGTACACTGCGTAAACCACAATCCATGGTGCACATAGTGATTGTTTGAGTTTATTTAAGTTGGTTACCTTAGTTGAACCACGTTTACGTTTCCTTAGTTTTTCTTTGACAAATAGTCACAATAGTAGTTGTTACATAAGTATGACAGTCATCCTAAGAAATTAAGGGTATGGGATGTCAGGGCAACTGAGGATATGATGTAATGGTTTACTTATGGAAAGAATAGTAAATACCAGTATTAAATGTCACCTGTTTACAATATCCACGGATGTAACAATTAACATCAAAGTGCACAGTCAACGCGAATCTAACACAATGGCAAGCTAATCATGAGAGAATGTGTTGCGGCACACACTCTCCTCTACAAGGCGAACAATGCCAGAGTTCGTCTTAGGCAGATATCAAAGCTTGTGTGGGTGGAGGCTGATATGTAATTAAATTCATGTGCCTTGCCAGAAGAGACAGTCCGCACATGTACGCATACGGAGCAGTGATGAAGGGGAGAACTTGGGGGAATCTCGGAGAATCCCAAACAAATCCTAGGATCAGTTGAGGAGGAGGAGGAGGGGTGAGTGTAGACTGCGTAGGGTACATGTATTTGAAGTAGGATTGTGTGCAAGCATCTCAAAGTGGTCACTGGGGACGATGGATGGGCTGAAACTCACGGGGGACCATGCGCCTAGGGAACAATGCTCGATGCAAATGAAGCAGGTCCATATGGTGAGTGTTCAGTGTTCCCTCCCATGCAACCAAAAATGGGCTCAATGCAAGTGCCTACAGCTCTGCCTCATTCACATGCTAATATCTGGAAGTCTGCAACAGCTACCTCTTGTATTCAACAGAAAATATACATTGAGTTAAGTCAGAATATAAAAATGAACTTCTACCCAGAACCCAGAAAGACTAAACTGGGTCTGCAAAATTTTAGATTCTATTCCATTGCAGGATAATGTCCATGCTACAAACTCTTTCAGGGTCAGGGTCAGTAAGTCACTTTTTTAAATGATGTGAATTTGTATCGTAGTCTGATCAGTTATTCAATATAACAGATTTTTCTACTTGTTGCTCAGGCAAGAGAGCATATACCCCTGAATTTTAAGGTCTCTTAATTCAAGCACTTTTTGTTTACCATATGACCTCATGGTTGTGTTGCAAAAGCCCAAATTCTTGTATTTCTACCAATGCTTTTTACACACACACTGACAGCTCACATAGTTTTAGAAATGTTTAATTACTTACACACAATGCTAATGAACGTGGTGCATGTAGCAAGCTTTCCCTCCCCGTGCAACCAACCATGGCTCCACTGCTGCAGCTCTACCTCATTCACATGCTAAAATCGGCAAAAACCCGTAACAGCCAACTCTTCTCTTCAAGGAAAGGATGAGTGTGTAAAATAGACTGAAAGGACAAGAGAGTGGTGCGAGAGTGTGGTGCGGGGAAAGAAAAACGGCAACCAAAAAAAACACGCCGGTCTTCTGCTGCTCCTGATTAGCATTCGGCAGCACCGGAAGAAACAGTTAGCAGTCTGGCCCTTATCAGAGCCTGCCGCAAAACCTCCTACACTGGGTCACCAACGCTGAAAGCTCAACACGTCTTTCTCCCATGTCTCCCACAGCCTATTATCTGCTCATCCACCCACAACGGTTCATCCCGGTCCAACAGGAAACATTAACTGCACAGAAAAAAAAAACGAAGCGACCCAGAGACACGCTAAGAAAAAAACTAATCAGACAAAAGCCCTGCAGGACAAAGTCTGCCGGTGGAGCTTGTGCCGGAGATTGTGTTCTTCCCACACATAGCCTTTTCTTCGGACAGCCTCCCGGGCCATCAACGTGCCCCAGAGGGAGGAGATGCTGGTGTGCAAGGATCAGCAAGAAATAGAGAGAATTAAAGGAATCAAATATAAACTTCTGAAGAGGTTATGCGTGGTTCATGAAGTAAAGAAATGGGTGAAATTTTTGCTTCTGTTGCACTAAAAACTTTTAAGGATTCTGACAACTTCTTGAAGATGTAATTCAAGCACTTTCATGATATATTTTGATGTGTTTTCAAGGGCCGTACAATTAGACCACTGGTGACTGAAGAAGGTCAATATATAGTTTGTAGAAGTAGACAAAAGTGAAATAAATTGCTTGCCAAGTTTGCCAACCTTATAAAAATTGTCAGAATAATCTGTGATTCTTCTTGAAAACAACAGTCATTTGTTGAGATATAGGTTGTTTAACATTGAAGCACTTACAAATACAGTTAAAAATATTAAGAACTTTTCTAGTCTTGAAAACCCTTTTAAAATTCAAGCATTTTCAAAGATTTCAAGCACCTGTACAGTTATTTTTGAACAAACATTTTGGCATTGCATGGTTTAGCCTTTGTAAATTTCAACATGTTTTTTGAGAGATCTGGTAATATACTGTTTTGTTGTGTAAGCTGGCATTCTATCCCCGAAACGTCTTCAATTTCACAATCATCCTCAATATAATTTGATTTTTACGAAGTGGTTTTGACCAATGGGGATGTGACCTCACTCTAGTGCAAAAAAGTGATTGGCCAGAGCCTACATTATGCCCTTTACATTAATCTTCTTGATAAGACGTCCTCCTCCTCTTAAGGTCACAGAAGATACTTATTATGTTGCGTCATTTACAGATTAAATAGTTTTACTCGTATCTGGGAAAAAGCATACTTTCCATCTAGGCACAAGCCAATTCAAACCAAGCGTTTTGTTTTCTAGTAATTAACCTGCAATAAACTTCTGGAAAACAGGCCTTGAAAACACACACTCTTGTAAAAAGTAAACCAAACCATCTGAAAATACTGGGGCTGGGGTTAAACGTTTTCCCTTTAACAGGTCGTCTGGAGTGGTTTTCCAAATGCATTGTGTATATGGCGCATGTTAGAAAGGCCTGGAATGATGATCCTGATTTCCCCTGGGGCCACATCTGCCCTCGCCAAGAGCCCCATCCCACATTCCAGGAGCATTCCGCCAGCATTCATCAGACCCCTCCTCACAACCACCCCTACTGCCCCACTACGTACCCCCCCCCCCCCTTCCCCCCTCCTGCCCTTCTGAAGCAAGATCTAGAAATGTTCAGAATATCTTCCCTTGAAATTACCCAGATCCCTTCCTCCCCGAGCCCTGGGTCATTGTTCATTCTTCAGCCATCGCTCACTCCATCTCAGCCCACCCCTCTATGAGATTTGGAACAGCTCTAAAAGGCATCTTGCATGTCCCACTAACGGCTTCCACAGCTGGAGCAGGGACGCGTGCTTATGGTCGTATACATATGTGTTAGTGTGCGCTTGAACATCTGTGCACAAAGGCCTGATGGGAAATAATGTTGCAAGTTCTGGTAAAGGGATATCTGTCACACTCCCGCATATCAGCGCAGGAAAGCCCCGCCAAACACTTCTTCATTCACTCACTCTGGAGCACATGTGATTGAGAGCTAGACGGGGGAATTTAACAGGAATTTTCTAAAAAAGTTGCTGAATTTATAAAATGCTGGAATAGTAATCCATTCGACAAACCTGTCACACAAGTTTAATTCCTTCTGAGAGAGCCAAGACACAAAATCACAGCTGGGGAAAAAAAAGAAAATATGGTCAACGGTCAATATTCTATAGATGGACTTTATTCTACTCAAGTATGCTGACACATCAGTTAGTTGACATTAACTTTTGTCTCAATCAGATAAAATAAGTTAGCTAACCATCTTCTATCCATTTAATTTATGTTGTCTAATAAACGCACAGTGCAAAACTTATGGCAGACTTAGAATATGCAATAGAAATTGACAGGGCAAGCCCAACCACTCAAGATGGCCCTCTCCATACATGCACCAACCGCCAAATTCTGAAGCAGCTATTTTATCACGTGCTGTAAATCAGCCATCTTCTAATTGTCCCAGCTTCCCTGCTCTCTGACAATCTGCTCCTTGACAACTCGCCCATATAGGTGACAAACGGTGGCCAGCACAACTGTCGTCCTGGGTAACTGGGACGTTTATCAGGGGCCCCAAATTTGGCATGGTTTTGGCTTGGAAAGCTCACAAACTTCGATGGTGAAGGTGGAATGCCATATTTAGTTGCTGCCTTGAAAGGTGCACTAAATAGAGGCATTCTTTGAGAAAAACTATTTTATCACTAAGTAAAATGTATTCACTTGTTTGTTGGAAGTAATGGTTATATTTTGGGGTAGGATCTTTAGAACAGTGGTCAACAATAGATGCTATAAAAGGATGCATGGTGAGGTAAAAAAAATGTTGTTAAGATTGGGAACCATGGAATATTTTAAAAAGCATATGTTTTGTAAGGTTTTATGACTCACTGAATTGAGCATTTACCCCTTTTTCCAACTTGAGATTCCCAACTTGAGTCCCGGTTGGGGATCATATTAACCATAACATACTAAGGTATGCTCATATTGGCAGCTATTGAACTTATGGCAAGCGAAAGAGAAAAGTGCCTAATCCATGGAAACATGACAGGAATAAAAATTGAGAACTGTCGCTTTAAGAGAGGTAAATTGCATCAGTCTTTGTGAGTAATTGCAAAGAGTAAGGTATGTGCTGGGGTTGCAGAGGGAATGTGGGGAGCCAAATTATGCTGAATAGGACCGCGGTGATATCCCCATCGCTGTTGAAACAATTTGTCGCCGCCAACCACTTTTCATTCAGACAGCGGCATCAAAGCAAGAAGAATGGATCCTCGCAGAAACCTGGGCTCGATAGCTGCAGAAACAAAGCACTCATTGTGATCTGAGGCTCCCTCCATCTCGACGCATTCATCCCACTGTTAATCCTTTACACATTACTCTGACTGTACTGTAGGCCATTAGGACGAGAACATTACAATGAGACTGTATAAGACTGTAATCTGGTGTACTCCCACATTCAATCAGCATTCGGCCCGCAGGAAGGAAACGTCTTAGCATCTATGAAGTTATCAAACGCATCACAGAGAATATTGCCTTGGAAAAAATGCACTCTTCTTTGTTCTCCTGTTAACCAAAGTATTTGATAGATGTTGATACAAACTGTACAACTATTACTGTCTGCCATGATTGTTGATGTAAGTTGGTTGACAGAACTCTAACCTTAAAAATTGAAGCTATTAGAAAATATTAAGTTCTTTGAGCTTCAACTAGTATGTTGAGACATTCAGACATATGCACTATAAGAATAATACGTCAAAGTTCCTTTATTTACTAGTTAATATTGCTTCTAAGTCTATCAAGAAAATCTACAGTTGACCATGGCAGTATAGCTGACATCTTTGTCAACATAACTTACACTACTAACCTTACAAATAGCCTGCATTTACAACATACAACCAACACGACAGCCTTCCAAAATAAATTGCACCCTTTGCTCTCTGCTTAAACCAGACAAGCATGGAATGATTGCTGGATAATCCATTTAGATCATCACCGCCTAGCCTCCCCTGTCTCTAACCCCACATACACACTGGTATTGGTCTATTTTTCCAGCTGGCCTTTCCTCCTGCAAGCCATCTCCACTGTGGCTATAGATCTACAGTCAATGGCATCCTGTAGTTTTGTTTTTGCGGTAGGATCTTTTTAACCCCGCGGTCAGCCTTTTCGCAGTATAGACTTGAGATGGATCCATCCTAGCGCCGGCCGATTGTCTTTTTAAATGTTTATGGAACACGCAGGCACAGTTTGTGGAGATGGACGCGCTTTGTTGAGGATAATGGGAAATCTATGTTTTTCCCCCTGCACCCCGCACAATAGTACATCTTAAAAGGACAGTATGGACAAGGTAAATAAAAGGTGCAGGTGAACAGTGGGGGTTAGATGTACACTACAGGATGTATTGACCACATGGTAGGGTCCATTTGGTGAGCTCTCAATAACAGCACTTAATCTTCACTACCACACACAAGCCTAGTTGGCATGTAAAAGGATTTTATTGATCCTAAAAATAACAATAGCATGTACGTGGAAATTGACAAGTTGTCTATAAATCTAAAACTGCCTTTATATTGAGCTGGGTTTTTATACATCGGCCCATTTCACTATTCACACTCCATTGCAAATAGAGAATAAGCACTCGGTTTTCTAATGACAGAAATAGCAAAAGTATATTCAAACGTATGCAATTATGCAATGAGACTGTGTTTTAGAAACTCTAAACGGAGTTCTTTTAATCATGCAGTTTCTTTGATTGTGTCACAAGTAGAGGGGTCTATGACGACAAGCCCAGGAAATGTAATTAAAATCAGAAACAGCTGTCCAAAGATAACTGTATATTTTACTTACTTAGAGGCAGAAGTTACATAATGAAGAAAAACAACACTGTTTTAAGTTAAATGGTAACCCCAGTGCCACTTGTAGCATTAATCTTTGACGACCGCCCACATTTCTAATCAGCCCAGCAGGGGACTTTAAATGCTCTTAACCATGGCCCTGCCTCAAGCCCCAGCCTCCAGCTCCACCATAGGGATGTGCTGGGATAAAGGAATAAGCACCAAAGCCTGTGTCTTTGTTATGTATGAAGCCCTACAGCAGGAGGGCCAGGGCAATGGACCTGGGAGGTTCAGATCTATCTCAGTGTGATACTGTGCAATTGTAGTTGGATATAGTATGGTTACCAACAGAACACAGTTTAAAGTCATAGAAGACTAGAATGAGTGTGATTCAAAAAAAGAAGGGTTAGATTTGTAGGGAAACCTATTGTCGTCATTTGTACCATCTTTTCAATGTCGCTAGAGCAATATGAAGACCAGGGGTCTCATTTACGAAAGAGTTCTTAAGCTTAAGCGTAAGTGGGTACTTGCGCCTAGTGGCAAAATTCTGCGTGGGCACAGAAATATTCAGATTTATGAACCCCTGCGTGCG
>JAVQKG010285798.1:0-16029 GCA_036025885.1 Hypseleotris bucephala
AACTGTTTGAGTTATAGCATTTAAAAGTTTAAGCTTAATTAATTAATAACTTAATTAATATTCATCGCAGATGTACCCAATTTTAATCACCTCTTCCTTAAACCAGTCCTGACCATCCCCGAAAGCTTCATCCAAATCTGTGCAGTAGTTTTTGAGTTATCTTGATCACAGACACGCACCCACGCATGCATGCACTCACACCAACGGAGGCGATCACACAACCTCCTGGCGTCGGTAATAAATAGTTGGCGTTATGATGGCTGAAAATAAGCATGGAGAAGGCTGTAATCAAATATTGAGTGATGTGTTTTCACTGGAGCAATGCATCACTCAATGTCCCATTAGCTGCATAGAAAAACCATTGCATTGTTATTGCATCAGCGTGGTTTACAACATTAGAGCTAACCAGGCTTTTCATGTGTCAGGAAAGTACGTCAATGTTAGAGCACCACCTGTATATTCAAACAGTGGTCCTTCTTCCGGCAAAAAAGTATTGAATCTCAATATATCAGTGAGTTTTTATGTCTACGTACATTATCTACTCTGCCATAAGTGGGTTGGTTTATGGTATAAGAGGGCTGGTCGTTAGTTGATATCACTTCACAAAATCCCGGGCCGACTGTCTGGCTTCATTATTGGTTCTTTGGGGACAGCTAGACTCACAGACGGAGGCTAGGAACAAGGCATTCTGGGAAGAGGCAAGCAGCTCTCATTAGGGCAGGCTCAGCACTAACCACACTCCATGTCTAATGTCTACAAAGAACAACGGCTCAGAATTTTTTGCTGTCTAGTGATAATTAAAGAACTCCGCCGTAAATTAGAATGAGACAGTGAGTTGTATTTATCTGAGTGGAGGTGGCGGTAAATTGGCTGGTAATGATGACAGTTTGTTGATTTTGCGTGCTGCCCCTTTCTGTGAGCTGGTGCAGTGAAACTATATATTTTTTTATCTGTGAAGTCTGGAGGCAAGAATTTGACCAAGAATAATACAGGTCTAAAGCAGCAGTGTCCACTTTTTTCTTCCTTTTTGTTGACACTTTGTAGATTGAAATGTAAATTACACCTGTTTGTGTGCCTTGCTTTTAGCAGCGTGTTCCTAAAATCCTGAATATTGTCATAACAAGATTAAGGTTTTTAATTAGTATTTCTTAAGCATTTAAATATGCCAGCCACAATAGTGTTTACTAAAATCAGATGGAGAATGAACACACAATAGCATACACAGCTTTGTTGAAAGCTAATTACCTCCGCCAAGGAGGTTAATGGTTTTGGTAGTGTTTATATCAATTTTATGCAAAACCTACAGATTTCAGTGAAAATCATGAGTGACACAAAAAAAAAGATTTTGGGCGTGATCTAAGATTTTTTTCAAGGAATGTCAATAGAACACACAGCCAACAGGGGCTCCCATACAGCCAACAAACTACAGCACTTTTTTTCTGGGATGGTGTTCTCTTGCCACTTGGAAAAGTAGTGAGTCAGGTGCCATTAGTCAAATGGCTAACATCCTTACACTCATTACATGAATCAATAGCAAAAAATGTAATAGTAAAACGTCAATGCCAGTGTATTGCATACTTAATTTTGTAGACTTATTCAGAACACAAATTCCTCCTCTTAGTAAATCAGAGTATACTGCACCTCCATTTCAATTGTGCCTATTTTTAACTGTAGTCTTTTGGCTATTTTCCCCTCTGTTCTCTGTGAGAAGTTTTTTTTTTAAAGTAAGTTCTGTCTGCAGTGTTGAGCCAGCAGAACCTCAGAAATGTATGCACAGCCCGAGGTAAAGGTCACATGTGCTGATAACTCCCTTGTGTTTCTTTAAGAAGAATTTTGTTTTTGGGAGAGGTGTCCTGATAGGCAAAACTTAAAGATAACTTGCATGAACTTTATTTTCTTGATATTTTTAGTTTTTTTCTTTTCTTGTAGAAGAACGAGGATTGTGATTTGCAAAGACAACACAAACAAGCATCAGTCCAGTCATTAGAGAAGTGTCAAACAAGGCTAAACCATTTACCATTTCACTATGTGCTGCATATTTGTTGTGAGTAAAGAATATGAGAATATACACCAGTGTGTATTTATCTTTTGTGTAGTAAATCCTCTGTTGGTCTCAGATGGTCAGGTTTATTCACCTCAAAATGACAGGTCTCTCTCTTCCCCCGCAGCAGTCTCCCTTCTGTTTGTTTGTTTGTTGTGCGGTCCCCTGCAGCACAAAGTCAAGCTGAATTATCGAAACAGTCGTGCGGTGAAGAAAGGATCCACTGTTTGTTATGCTGGCACCCATCTGAGGCATTATGAAACCTATGCATAATGAGAACTAATAATATGCAATAATTAGAGCTGGTTAGTTTTTGCACAATGTAAATGATGATAGTTATGTTAGCTACAAGAGCAGAGATTCAATAGAAAAGTTTGCAATATATACTGTATAAATGCAATATAAAATAAATGCAAAGCAGGGGATTGGATGTATACTATTCAATTAGACAATATATTATTACTATACATTTGTCTGCTGCTATCTTTCACTGTGACTGGAGCCACCCTGTTGCGGTTTACATTAGTTCCAGAAAAACAGTTTAACAACATATACAAACATACGTTGTCCAAACCAGATTGTGGGACTCAATTGATGTTGAAGTATCTGAAGTACAAACATTATAATAGGACAGGCTTTGTTGTGGTAATAGATTTGAATACATTAAATCAAATTAATTCAAAGACATTAGATCAAATCATGTTACTGTGTCCCTGAATGCACTGCTATGAGCTATACATTAGCCTTTTGTGGCTTTGGCAATATCATTATTGCTTACAATTTGGAAACTGCTGTTTTGCTTCCAGCTGAATTCAAAGGTCAATTTAATAAGCGTTTCAGGATAGTGGACTCTAAATATGATATACTGCATATTTTGTTACTTAGATTGACTTAGCTTGAATTTACATTGTTTTGGTGGAAGCTACTATAGATATGAATTGTGGGGAAAGTCCTAGCCCACCTCAATGCATAGGTCAAAGATCAGCCTGTGCCTCTACATATTGCTGTCTCTTTTATCGCAGAGTCAGCAAGAAACTGCAAGAAACAGCAAGAAACTGCAGGTAATATCTCCACTGTGTGTATTATTGCATTAAAGATAGGCTTTATTGTGTTATTGTCCAGCTGTGTGAGGCCTGGATGTTGTTTATCAAATCATCCCACTGTATTAGATGGCATTGGCTTTAGGGTGAGCGGGCCTATGTGATTTGTAGTCATGAGGCTGAGTAAATCTTCAGATAAACACATCCAAAGATTGACCGTGTCCTGTGTGGTTGTCAATGATATTAAATTTACAGTTCATGTTCTAATACTTCTAAATACTTCTCATAAAAAATGCCATCACTCAATGCATTTATAGGGACACAAAAAAAGTACAAGACACCCATTCTCAAGTTAAAAGTCCAGATTGGGAAGGAAGGTGATTTTATTTACCTTGAACATGGCATTGAGGTATTGTTGCAGTCTAACATAGATCTGCTACTCACTAGATTTTCTTTTTACCCAGACCGTTTTAAATATTCCTACCAGTATAAAAGTCACCTTTCTTATTGTGATGCTTTGTTTGTTTATCAAACTTACGGCTAAATGCAGTAAGTTTCTGACACCATTGATATTTGTATTTTGAGGCGTTTAAAACTTATCAACAATATGACTGGTCTGTTAAGATATATTGGTTATTGGCATAGGGTAAGCCGAAAAGCTGAGTGAGCTAGCTGGACCTTCAAGCTAGGATTAGCCTCCGTGCCCTCTCTGGGTGAGGGAATAGCACTATGGAAAAATATGAGAGTAGACGCTGTGTATCGTCCTAGTACAAGAAATAAATTATATTTTTACTGTTTTGATGCTGTGGTCCTCCAGGGTCAAACATGTGCTCAGAATTCCTTACTTAAAAGCTTCTGCAGTCTAATAGTCTAATTCTGCTTTGAAATCCCAGAGCCATTAGCAAGGCCAGTGGCTTTAGAGAACAAAGTTCATAGCACAAAGAGCCACGAAGCAGCCTTGTATTCTGTCGTCAAACTGTTGATCACAAGGGAAGCTGTACAAAATAATGAGTTATGCTACTTGTCTACAGTAATCATACGTTTTTATTTGTTGCTCTCTGTTTTTATTGCATTGTAGGATAATAGGTTTTAATTGCACTATTGGCAAAACATTAAACACATCATTCTTACTTTGTGGTCAAATGTAGTATCTCATTATCTCAGAGCATCTTAGTGCTGTATGTGTTCACACATGTTGCTACTTTAAAACAAACAACAAATTCAAGACAGCTATTATTTTTAAAAGAAGGAAATTTGTCTTTGATTTATTGTGATCAAATAATTGTAATTGTTGCTGGCTATTGCTAAGGCACACAGTGTTTTTTCTTTGTTCTCTGTTGCTTTGTTTTTCATTCCATTGTTTTTGCTGGCATTGTTGTCTAGGTGTCTAGGTCTGTTAGCAATATCAATATAACAAAACAATATTGCAACAATATTGTCTGTGGTTTGTAAGTGTTCCCAGTTTAGTTGTATGGGTAATTAATCTTTAAAGTTAGTGGAATGATGAATCTGAAAATACATGTACCTTAAGTATAGTATAAGACATGGTTCTGAATCTGAACTTTAGGAAAACAGTAACCAGAAGTTGGCCTAATGTCGCAATGACCACATAATCTGTCCATATTCCATATATTCCATATTTTTATGGGGTTTCAACAGATAGTTTTATGTTTACATGAATTGTAGTTAAAAACAATCCCTCACATAGTGGACAATTTATCAAAAGTTAACTTCAGCAGCCTATTACTCCCCTTTGCCCGTGCAATTGATTGAAACGGCCACTTCCATAGTCCTCCTTTGTTCACCTTCAACAAACAAGAATTGAACAAGCCTCTAAGAAGACTGTTTGTTGATTTATTTATCAGGACACAGCTTTACTCTTTAATAACCTCACCACCACAGGGGCTTATAAATACTGAGTCTATGTGAAGGGAATAGTGACCAGTTTGCTGACCAAAGAAACATACCTGCTGATGGATAGACCTTTACAATTCTGCCTAGGTGGTCTTTGCTGGATTAGAAGATAGGATTTATCGAGAAAAAATATATGGGAAGTTTGTCATTTTAATCCTACACCAACTAGTTCATTCTGCTGTTGTGTCTTTTGGCCAGACACTTCACCGCCTTGTCTGAATGTATATTTTGGTTATTGTTATGGTGTATTTGGACTGGCTGTTGTTGTTACATATGCCATGTCATATATCAGTTTGTCAACTGTTTGCATCCTCTAGTGTTTGATTGTAGAGTGACCGAATAACAAAATCCCTTGTAAAGTATTTGGAGAAAGCCTTGAGGTCTTCGAAAATGCAATGTAAATCAAATCCATGATTATTATTGGAGAGAAAATTTCCAAATAAAGCTTATTCTGAATGATTGCATGGGCCTAATGTCTGTCTGATTGTAATGTCTGTGTAATTAATAGAGGAATTGTAGCTAAAATATTGATAAGCATCTTTTATCCCATATTTGCCTCTACTTTTATAGAACAAAAACCACGGTTGGTCCATCATTAGTCACAAATGAGAGCGAAAAATGCTTGCTACAGAATCTTCAGAGGCGAAAAATTCTGTTTTGTTGTTTTCTGAGGGTACATTGGGTTGACTGCCAGTTCAAATACAACATTTTTAGCACAGCATTGCTTTTCTGTGATGAATATTGCAGGAATGGGTTATTATCTGACACCGATCAAGGCCCTTTTCAGCCTGTTCCTTCCCTTTTATTGGAACTTCATAAGATCGTTTAGAGATAAAATACATATAATAATAATGATATATATATATACTTACTTTCACATTTAGCAAAGAGTTTGATGGCTTTGGAGTGCTTTTAAAATGGTCAGCTCTTGTAGACTCAGCACATATGAAGTTAATAATTTTGAAGCTATACTTTCATACATTTACTCATTTTAAACTCAATAATGTTTGCTTCATTTTCTTGAATAAAACGGTTGAAAACAGTGAATCAGATGGCTTTGTTTGCTGCTTCGTTGGTTACTTTAGAAAGAAAAACAGTGCAATAGCCATGACAATAACAATGCTGGAATTTAACATCTTAATTTCAGACAGAAAGTATATGGTTTTAAAACATATCATAATGTCAAGGAATTGTCCATTTTAACATTTATTTGAAAAGTTGATGTCCCAAGTTGAACCTTTTGCACCTCAGTCAAATTATAACATCTATTGGGATTGGTAGTTCAAACTATTTTAAAAATTTCAGAATTGTTTGGGGCGGACTGAAAAAAATATGCACATTTAGAGAATGGTGTAATAGTATTTTAGTCTCTGTATAACATAATATGGACTAAATACTTATTTTGTAGCTAAACATTTAATATGATGTTATCTATGCATGTTATGTTGTTGTAGTAGTGCTAATCTATGTCCGTATAAAAATAACAAATGCATTGATAACCGCATTAAAATATTGTTTACTAGTTTTCTAGTTCAGCTCTTAAAATGGTTTGGATAGACAGTTCAAACCTAATCATTCTTTTGCCAGTTCTTAAACCTAGGACACTTTTGTACCCTGGCCCTTTTCTGAAAGTGCCCTTGTTGCCTATACACTATGACTCCATTACCTATTGATTTCCTCCTGTCAGAAACACCCCTCAAGGTCAAAGGCACCTTTTGAAGTCATGAGCCCATCTGTACTCTGTGTTTTTCTCCTCCGACGGTCTCTGTTCTCCTTCCAACACACTCTGACCTTGTTTTTCATCCTCATTAGTCATCTTTCTCCCTCCAAAAGTCCTCTCTCCTCGTCCTGTCAATCAAGCATGCACATCACCAGCCAACGCTACCTGTGCCCAACAAGGTATCATTGTCTCCAGGGAACACGAGAAAAGAGGAGAAAAGGGGAGGAATTGAGGGGAAGGGCAGGACACTTTACAACAAGGAGTGGTGGTGCTGGAAAGAGCCTGACTGGAATACTCAAAATAGCATCGCAATTATTACGACCAAGATAATCGTGACTAAAATAAATAATATCGTCCCATGCATAGTATTGAAGTAGTTGGTTTGTCAATTTGCAAGTAAACTCAAATATGGATAGCCAGAATTTTGCGAAATCTTCAGGAAGTATCTATGTAGAAGTAGAAGTAGAACAGTTTGTCAGGATGCAGAACACCATCTGCATCTATGACTTCTTTAAATGATTCTGTTGGCCAAGTTCATTCAACTTTTTAGTATATGTTGTTTTAAGCCTCGATATACCAATGCAATCGCCAGACTGCCACTGCTAATGCTAATGCTAATGCTAAGATAGCCCTGTTACCGCCCCATTTAGTGGACTTTTTGATTAAATGTCCGTCCTGTTTAAGTTAAGTTTAAGGATGAAGATTTGGACAATAATTGTAGTGTTGATTCAACCCTTGATTTTTGTAGTTTTGTCCATTTAGGATGGTTTTTACCGACGCCAGAGGCGGTAGGTTATGTGATCGTCACCGTTGGTTTGCGTGTTTGCGTGTTTGCGTGCATGCGTGTGTGCGTGTTTGTTAGCAGGATTACGCAAAAACTACTGCACGGATTTGGATGAAACTTTCAGGGAAGGTCAACACTAGTTTGAGAAAGAAGTGATAAAAAGTGGGTATATCTGCGATGAATGTTAATCAAGTAATTAATTAATTAAGCTTTAACCTGAGAATGCAACAACTCCAAAAGTTTTTGCCAGATCTTTTTCCAACTTTCTGGACAGTTACATATAATGAAGACACTGACATATGTTGACTTTTGTACTTCTATGATAAATAATAATTAATTAAATAATTATAATTACTTGGAGCAATTTAATTGAGCCATTAATCCTGCAATAACTCCAAAAGTTTTTGCCAGATCTTTTTCAAACTTTCTGGACAGTTACATATGATGAAGACGCTGAACTAGACTGAGGTTGGTACTTCTGCGATGAACAATAATTCATTAATTAACAAATTAATAATTTTGAGCATTTTATTGGAGGAATTAATCCCTGTGAACATTAACCAAATCTCATGAAGTTTGGCACAGCAATTTGGGCTAGGGTCTATTTAATGTACATATGCAAATTATCACGATCTTGAATAAAGAATGCCTAAATAGCGCCACAATGTTTTGGACCCCTATGGGACTCTGGATACACTTACTTTGTCACAGAGCTATGAAACTTCGTACAGTGATTCTCCACATTGTGTTGAACATAAAATATTTTTATGGCCCCACCCTATGACAAACAGGAAGTCGGCCATCTTGGATTGAAATTGGGAAGTCAGGTAAATTTGACAGCCTCTAACTTGCACATACTTTGCCCGATTACGCTCAAACTTGAAATACCGCTGTACCCTCTACACCTAAACATATCTGACCAATATGATGCACGTTACCTCAATAGCGCCATATGGACTACATGCAAAATCATCCTTTAAGAAAATTTACACAATTTAGTAAAAGCATTCTTCACATGCATCCAGACAAATCAAAAACTCCAAATACACCCTTCCCATATTTGTCATGTTTGGGGGCGGGGCCTCTTAATTTCGTGTTAACAATATAAAAACCCTTAGACATCACAGATTAAAGTAGTGGTTAGTGCCAAAATATTGCATAGGGGAAATTAGCTGTCCTGGCATCGGTATGCACTCTCCGAGTGCTTTCTTATTTTGCAAATGTTGTTTACCTCTTAGTGTTGGTGCAGATAATGTTAGGTAAACAAACAAACAAAACCAAACCATGTCATTGTCACACACACCCATTTCCTCTTTTTATTGAGTGATAAATAATTTCCTATGATCGTAGGCTTTATGTGTAGACATCCGATCAAGGCAAGAGACAAAATTAGAGGGCACACAATGCCACCATTGGAAAATAAACTGCAGAAACTAAAACAATGAGGTAAGAAATTCTCTTTTATACATTTGTGGTGCTTCTAGTTCTGTTGCCTATACTGTTGAATGCACAGTGCTTTCTAATACAGAGATCCTGTCTTTTGTGTCTGTACATTATTAAACAAAAACAAGTCATGGCACAACACTCGACCAATCAGGACAGGGCACTGCAGAGCATACAGTTTACATCAGACCTAGAACGAAAAACTCAAAACAAAGGCTTCTTCATAAGGCTTTCAAACTGTTTAAGACACACAACATAGCTCTACAATACAGTTCTATTTTAAAAATAATCATTACTTTTCTTGTTTGACTTAAGCAGAAGTATTTATTTATTTTATTTATTTAAGGTGGAGATGCACATTTGTGTAACAGTTAACCTTGTTTGAGAATGAGTAGAAGGAATCCCAAGGTTTATTCTTTAGTTTACACAATAATATGGCAAACTTTGTTATTTTAATGTAGTACAAATAAATATAGCAGTAGGAGTTCTTTCAGGAAATTCAAGAAATAAGAGTCATAAAACAACAATAATTTTATATTTGACAAAGTGGTTTTGGGTTGTCTTGTAATTGAAGTTATTAGCTGCCCCACACCAGCCACCACCACCACCACCGTAATACTTTTAATTATTTGAAAACACATAAACCTTAAAACCTTCTGATATAGTTAGAGCTACATAGCACAGTTGTGTCCTAAACATTTCCAAAGCCTCTGAGCAACACATCGAGGCACAGCCCCATGGACCTGACCTGCAGTCCCAGAGCCTGCACTGTGATACAAAACAACACAAACATACTCCTGCTCATCCCAAGGGAAAGGAGAATCCCACCAACACAAGACATGTTACTTTAACTCAAAGAAAACTCAATACTGTTAGCAAAACAAAATCAAATACTGGTGACCAATGATACTCTCCACTTTAACTGTGGTAGAGGTTTTGGACTACAATGTAAAGCAGTAATTTACATTCAAATAGTATTCTGTATATTCACATTCTGTGTTAATGAAGGATGGTTCAGTGTGTCTCAATGAATGCTCAAACACTTTACTAATACATTACTGTGGTAACATGTGACATATTGTAACAGACTGTAACATTTGTCTTGTATAAAGTGGTTCTCTCCTTCAGGGTCCTTGGCCTCTTCTGCAGTTTGGGTACAAAACAGGTGCCTCCACCTGCTCCACACAAGGGGTACAACTTTGTCTTAAACCAAGTTGGCCCTTAACCCAACCCTCCCTTTGAGGGCTCGTGCTCAGTGAACCTCAGTTGTACTCACTTCAGTGAAAAGGCAGGGGGTGAAAAGCGCGAACACAAAATGTACAAGAACCAAAAAACACACACCGAAATAGCTCAGAGAAGCCAAAAATAGCAACAGGAGCGGCCGTGACAGCGCCAAAGTGTGCTCAGGCAACTAGGAGTCAAATCAAGGAGCAGCTGAAGAGGTCCTCAACAAACGTGCGCCAGCATCCTGGCCGTAGTTGCCATGACAGCGGCACATTAGGCACCCTCACCAGGAGAACAACAGAGTGACGGCCATATTTTAAATCAACAGTGACAGGGCGCTGCAACAGCCTCAGCTGCCCTCTCTAGATTAGTGCCCGTGTCCCGTAGTGTTTGTTCATTTCTTTTCATAGATACTTCATGGTGTTGCTCTAACATGACACAATCATTTTCCTGTTTCAGGTTTCTGGCCAGAGTTCTTGTTTTCAATGTTAAGTCATTGTTGTGTGTTTGGTAAATTTCTTTAAGTATTCACAGCCTCATGTTTGAGTCCAGAGGCAGGTGTGGAGCGGTCCTCAGCCAGGGAGGCAGACTTTTCCTGCAAACAGCAGTCCCACTATGGTGAAGAAAATAGACAGAACGAAGAGCACATACGAGGAGCCCACCACGGTGTTGTTAGGAAGCTTGTACGGCTGGCCTCCCACTTCATTGATATAGAAACCTATGGGGAAGATCAGCGCCGCCATGCAGAACAAGATCACTAAAAACAAAAGAAAAAAAACTGTTAGATCACATCATGTACATCAAATAAAACACAGCTAGTGGAAAAATATAACATTATGTTGTGAAAAATATACACTTAGACACACGTATATATCACATAATCTATTGTTAATGTTGGCTATAAATACTTACTATAATACCAATCAAAAACTACCGTACAGTTTGCTGAATGCCATTGACTTATTTATCCCTAACTTTTCTGCCTGTTCATTGCTTTAGGTAGGGATGGGGCCATTAGAAGGAGACTGTGATCGCGGAGGGGATGTTGTGAAACGTCAGCTAAAGTGGAGTCACAAATATGTAGCTCAGCATTTTTCCTGTGAACAGCAAATGTGCCACATGGTTCAATGCATCCATTACCAGTATAAAGTAATGACATAGGCTGCCGTGCTAACCTGCTGCTGAGAAACTATAGACATTCTTGTGTTTGTAAACATTCTAAAACATTCTAAAAAGTGTAGTACGAAAGTGAAACTGACTGTGATGCATTCCCTAAAGAGAAATTAGTACAAAAACAACGTGGTTTTGCCAACTGACAACATAGCTACACACAGGTAATGTCAGAGTTTGGTTAAAAAACACTAGCAAAGTTACCGCCACCTGTAACGCTCATTATAAAATACAGTATTAGCATTGAGCTAATAAAGCTAAATAAAATTGTTTTTTTTATTTTTAGGCTTTACTCTACTTATAGAAATGTATGCTCAGATTCAATCCATTTAGCAAAAATCGCCAAACAGCGCCAAAAGAATTCTTCATAAACATTCAGACAAATAAAAAAAATCAAATAGACCCTTCCTATATTAGTCATGGTTTTGGGGCATGGCCTTTTAATTACTTGTTAACTATGTAAAAAACGCTTGAAATCACACAATATCCGATTAAGAAGGCCATTGGTGCCATAGCATTTGACGCATATGCTTGGGGCGTTTCGCCTATATACAATACACTTTGCTGTTGTGTACGACAGGGACAACAGTTACTCAATAGAATAGAGTAGAATAACAGGCACAACTTTGAGAGTTAGCAGTAATGAAAAAAACTAGTATAGTGGGTTGTGAATGTAAAATAATAATAAATTAATTCAACTGATATCAACCAAAGAATGACTGCATTATAACCAAATCTGACCTTTCAGCTTAAAATATTGCATGTTTAACAAATATATAGTGAGAAAGCTCAATGATTAGTACAAAAAGAACTAGTCCCACACTGTCGTACACGACAGCAAGTGTATATCGGCATAACACCCCATGTGTCTGCGTCAACTGCTATAACAATGGCATTTCAAACGGCTTTTATTTTGTTAACAAGCAATTAAGAGGCCCCGCCCCCAAATCATGACAAATATGGGAAGGGTCAATTAGACTTTTGTGATTTGTCTGGATATGTGTGAAGAATGCTTTTGCCAAGTTTTGTAAATTTCCCTAAAACATTCCTCATTCATTCCTTAGGTGGCGCTATTGACGTAACTGGCATATCATATTGATCAGTTGTGGTCAGAGGCGTTGGTTAATGCGGTGTTTCAGGTTTGATTCAAATTGGACAATGTATGTGCAAGTTAGAGGCTGTCAAATATACCTGACTTCCAAATTTCAATCCAATATGACCAACTTCCTGTTTGTCGTAGGATGGGGCCATAACATATTTTATGTTCGGCACAATGTGGAGAATTACTGTACCAAGTTTCATTGCTCTCTGACAAAGTAAAGGTGTCCAGAGTCCCATGAGAGTCATAAACATTGGGCCGCTATTGAGGCATTCTTTATTCGACCGTGATAATTTGCATACTGTATGTCCATTAAATATACACTAGCCTGAATCACTGTGCAAAAATTCGTGAGATTTGGGTAATGTTCACTAGGATTAATGGCTCCAATAAAATGCTCGAAATAATTAATTTGTTAAGTAATGGATTATTATTCATTGCAGAAGTACCAAAGTCAATCAAGTTCAGCGTTTTCATCATATGTCCAGAAAGTTTCAAAAACATTTTGAGTTATTGCATTCACAAATGCATTCCTTAATTAATTAATTACTTAATTAATCTTTGACGTAGATGTACCCAAATCAATCCAGTTTGGCGTCTTTATAATGTCTAAGTGTCTGCAAAGTTTCAAAGTGATCCAGCAAAGCGTTTTTGAGTTATAGTGTTAACGGCTAGGATCTGTGTTTCGCTGATATAATTAAAGGCTGAAGCCACATTACATAGCAGCTTTACATAATTCAAACTTCAAAGACATCAATAAAAATGGAAGTAATACTCCATTTAGACAGCAACACAAGCTTTACTACCTCGCTCTTGATATGGACAACTGAGGCGTAAACAGTAAAAAGGGTGACAATTGCTCAGCGTTGCCGTGGTAACTCCCTTACTTTGCTCCAAGTGTGATTGTTAAACAATGACTCAACACCATCCTATTTAGCCTGACACCGATATTGTGCTTAGTGGACAGACAGTTATTTCTATTGGTTTAGGCTTCTGTGAGGTGGTGATTCATCTGCAAGTAATTAGCAAAGGTACAAAACCAAGTCTCAAGCCTGCATGGGGACAGTAGATGACAAATGTATGACGAAAATGTAGATTTTCAAACTATGGCACTTGGGATTATAGGCCATCTATTACAACGTCAAGTGTTGCTATGCAGAAGATGTGTTTGCTAATAAAGCTGATATTCAAGGCTTTTTGGAAGAAAATAACCCAAAGCATATACAAGCCGCCCACTCAGGTACCATCGCTGCTTTTCTGAATATTTCAGCTTCAGGGGTATACAGGTCCCCGAACAGGCAACAATTTTGCTTTTTTTCAGACATATACAAGGTTACATGCTGAAAAGCTGAACTGAATACTTACTTCCAGTGAAGGCGATCCAGCGAGCGTATTTGGTGGCCTCCCTGCGCCAGTGCGATGCCACCAGCAGCCCACATGTGACCGTGAGGGAGATGATGCCCATGATAATGAAGAAGAGTGTGGTGACCCACTCGGGTGGCAGCCGCGGAGGGATACAGGTGCGGTCCCGGCCATGGATGGTCTGACACTGTCGGACAAGGCCCACCGTGAGCGCACCTACAAAGAGAAAATGTACATATATTACTGTATTAGTATTGTATCTAATACAATGAAGGAGCTTCTGGTGTTCTTCAAATCGAACTGACTAACTGGTCTAAAACCTGCTAAAATTGAAACCATGTATAGAAACGACAAAGGAAGGTGTAAAGGGGGGACCGAGGATCCACTGAGATTTTATATTCAACTTTTGCCTTTAGGTTGAAAGGCAACAAGTTCATACCTCAAAGTCAGCTATTACAAATACAAATACAAATAGGCAAGCTACTGTACACTACTGTACACTGTACAATCAAATTTGAATGTGGAATACATCTAAAAATCCCCTATTTTTAACATGAGAATGAACAATAAGCAGAGCCATTGATAGGGCAGAAATGCCCTTGGGCTGCAACCTCCCTGGAGGACAGCCATTCAATTAAGAGCAGGCCCCAGAATGGACTTCTACCTGAGTAAGCACATCACGCCTTTCTTGATCAGTATTATAAAACATGTGCACATGGGATAAAGGAAGGGTACAGTAGACAGCTGCAAATAACTCCTTTCTAGTCTGGTTTCTCTTTGGTTGCATTCAATTTAAAGGGCGGAGATTATTGATATGGAATTGGTATAGTAAACTAATCGGAAACACCAGACATGACATTAAAAAGTCACACATTCATACAAAAAGCTTATTGTTAACAGGGACACTCTAGCAAAGTTTGTGTGACAGACAACAAAACATGCGTTGCTGTGGCTTGACAACTGCTCTTGAATGGTCTGTATCAAAAATTGCATGTAAATGATTCGCTAAGAGCAAGGGACCAACCCTACTTGAACAAAAAAAAAAAGGAGGTGGGACTGGGATACCATGTTCCAAGACTCTGGTGTGGTCTTGAAGCTCCCATTAAAAAGCACATTATAAAAGATAGACAAGAAACAACTCTTTTTATATGTGGTATTTAGTCTGCATGTTGCTTTAGGGTGCTTGCTTCTCAATCATTTATATTCACTAAAAATAGTGACTAATGATTGCCTTCATAAATGAACCAATGTTTGCCCTAATGCATAAGTTCCCTAAAACAAAGACCCCTGATGTAAAGTATGTTGTCAGTAGTCTGTAGAAGCCAGGGGAGAGACTTAAGTAAAATAGTAAATAGTATTACAGATTACCTTCCTTATATCATAGATCAGAGTCAGATTAAGGTTTTTTGGGGAAACTTAAAGAATAGTAAGAAGATGGACATTTCTGGATGGTGAAAGGGTTTTAAACAAATACTGTAGTAAGTGGAAAAAACAGAAGGTCCGAGGCACTCTGATTTCAGTAAAAATCTTTTAATTTTAAATTTACCACTTTGACCCACCGATGCACTCGCACTCTCTGATTTTGTGAAATACTGTAGTAAGTTGCGAAACATCACCAACAAAAATATAAAACAAAAATACATACATAAAAATATATGTATTTCAACTAGTAAAAATATGGTAATGTGGGCTCAAAGTGTCTTCAGTTTTTGCCTTATCATCTGTCTGCTTGTAGGAGTCTTTTGTTCAAGCTGGGCAGAACTCTTGCACATTAACAATGGAAAAGAGAAAACATCTGGAGATCAATGGCCCACGACACTCTTAATGTCTCAAATAATTACCCCATTCTGCTCTGCATCAGAAAGTAGCACAAAACAGCACCAACTCTGAACGCTGGAGGAGAGCACAAAGCTATGAAAATATAGGTCTGGGTTTGATGGTTAATAGCACCATTTTACAACCATTTCCACAGGATCATCTGGGCTCCTGCTGTTTCACGACTTCATTGTGGAATTCCTTCCCGACAGCAGCCAGGCACGCTATAGCGACCAACACAGGTAAACAACAAGAGGCCAGGCACTGACCCTTCAAATGTGGATTATAGTCAGTACAGCATACACAATATATAGTAAAATAATTGCTGTCACAATATTAGTCAATGTCACTAATTATGCATTACTCAACAAGGTGATTGCAGTATTGTTGTTTATTCACAATGTTGACTGATATTGA
>JAVQKG010285920.1:0-10760 GCA_036025885.1 Hypseleotris bucephala
GTATCCAGAGTCCCATAGGGATCAACAACATGGTGGCGCTATAGAGGCATTCTTTATTCGACCGTGATAATTTGCTTATGTCCATTAAATAGACCCTTACCCAAGTCACTGTGCCAAACTTGGAGAGATTTGGTTAACGTTCACTAGGAGTAATGGCTCCAATAAAATACTCAAAATCATTAATTTGTTAACTAATTATAGTTAATCGCAGAAGTACCAAACTCAATCTAGTTCAGCATCTTCATTATATGTAACTGCCCAGAAAGGAAAAAGTAGATATGACAAAAAGTGTTTCAGTTAAGTTTTCGCTTAATTAATTTATAACTTAATTAATATTCATCGCAGATGTACCCAATTTTAATCACTTCTTCCTTAAACCAGACCTGACCTTCCCTGAAAGTTTCATCCAAATCCGTGCAGTAGTTTTTGCGTTATCTTTATCACAGACACATACGCACACACACACACACACACACACACATGCGCCAACGGATGCAATCACATAACCTCCTGGCGTCGGTAAAAAAGTAATACTGGCCACAGTAGACCCTCCAGCAGTGGCTCTTCTAAAACAAGCTGGTGCTATCCCACTGGGGGTCACCAACATCCCAGAGCTTTGTATGTGGGTAGAGTCCCACAATCATCTGTACGGCATCACCAGAAACCCCTATGACCTGGACAGAATAGCAGGAGGGACCCTTAGGTAAATGGACAGTGTGAGATTTTTGGGTGGTTTAGTAAGCCTTGCTGTGTAACTGTGTCTCTTCCTTCAGGAGGAGAGGGCAGTATCCTCGGAGGGGCCGGCGCTCTCAGTGGAATTGGATCTGATATTGGTGGCAGTATACGACTCCCATGTTTCTTTTGTGGCATTTTTGGTCATAAACCCACTCCTGGTCTATACACATGGAACTAAAGTAGGCTGTTTTGCAGGAATTGCGACTAATGACAATCAGCTTCCTTTGAGCTCAAGCCTTTTGAATGCATACCTCAGCACAGGGCCTATGTGCCGCAACGCTGTGGACCTGCTGCCCATGCTCAAGATCATGGCTGGACCCAACGCTGACAAATGAGCTCTACTATGAACTTTGTAGTTTATATGATGGAACTGTGTCTCTACTTGAAGTGCATATTTGAACTTAAAGCTGAATAGAAATTGTCAACAAAGTGACATCACAGTCCACAATTCTGATTCTGCAATTCAAATTGTACACAATGTTCTCTTAGGCTGTCTCTAAACACCAAGGTTGACTTAAAGAAGCTGCGTTTTTCTTCACTCTCCCGAACTGTGGAGAGTCACATCCAGTCAGTGAAGACATGAAGCAGGCCCAACAGAAGGTCTGTGCAGTGTTATTAAAGCTCATTTTGAGTTTTTTTTAAAATAATTGATAAAAAGTTCTTTTGAAGGTGGTGGAGCGCCTGGAGGCAGACTTTGGGGTGAAGGTGCAGGAAGTGAAGTTTTCTGAACTGAAATATTCTAGTACAATCTGGGCCGTCTACACAAGTCTCATTGACAAAGAAGGCAAGGTGAGTAGAAAGTAAAGTAGACAAAGCTTTTTTTGAAATTTTCTTTCGGGTGTTAAGAGGCTCTTGTCTGGTCTGAAGAAGTCTGCAGTGAACATGTAAGCAAATGCAAACAAATTGTCAATCCAATTAAGTTTGTCCTCTGATGGACACCACTATACTTGAACATAGTTAGGATTCATTATGGACAAGCTGTGACCAGCACAGAAGTAACGGACCACCACTAGTTTGTGCCGGCCAATGTGGTGTCATCATCTCTGCACTGCTCTTCAGGCCATAAGCTCTAAGTTGTAACAGAGACTCGTGGGAGCAAATGAGATTCAACAGAGCACACAGTGGCTTAGATCGGTGAGAGTACTGGTAACTTGAAATTGAACTTTAAACACTGCCACTTTTAGTAAAACATTGTCTAATGTGTGCTCAGGTTTTTGCAATGTTACAAATGCCGCGGTTCCTCAACCCTCCAGCATCCATTGTCAGGATAAAGGAGAAGCTACAGAAGAACTTTGATGATCTGCTGGGCACTGATGGGGTCCTTCTGTGCCTCACATCCCCCAGAGTGGCCCCTAAACACCACCATCCCCTCTTTATGGCAGATAACATTTTGTACACTGGTAAGTTCCCATCAGCTTTAAGGTTGATGATGTTGTGGTATCTTAGTGCAAACATCTTATCAGTTGTCACTTGTTTAGCTATCTTCAACATCCTGGGTTTGCCGGTCACCCAGTGCCCTCTGAGTCTAAATGAAGAGGGTCTGCCCCTGGGCGTGCAGGTGGTGGCAGGGAAGCTCCAGGACCACTTGACCCTCGCAGTGGCTCCCTACCTGGAGAAGGCCTTTGGAGGCTGGAGGGACCCTGGGGCCCATCAAGCGTAGTTAAGGTCTGAGCCAGCTCGTCGCCCTTCCAATTTATAATAATAATGTTTTTAAAAAATGCACACAAGATTCCATTTTTACCTAGAAATGGAGGAGTACTAATATACAGTAAGTGCCAACAATAGCAAGAACGTTGTCATTAAAATACTTAGTTGTGTAAATAGCCTTTAGTACAGAATATATGCTGACATAAAAATGTGAATGAATGAGAAACTCTGTGTGGAGTCTGTCACTTTATTTTCGTCCCTTCTTTAATAAAAGGATGAAAACTTATTAAACATTTATCAAAAGGCTCCTCTCTGAATGTTTTACAGCTTTAAGATTATGCAGCGGCAACGCTCACCCTTTCTGGTCACCTCTTTGACGACCTGTCATTATTGTCCAATTTGAGCCTGTCCATGATTTTGTTCTCAGACACTAAACAGACAGACCGCTCCTCTGGTCATGTGACAAACTTTAGTACAAATCTTCAAGGTGCTGTCCACACGTCCAGACTGCAGAAGAGGCCACTTAAAAACACAAACAATAAAAGGTAGAGGAAACAACCAAAGAAAAAACAACAGTCTGGTTTTTTTGGCCAATGTGCAGGAAAAGGGAGGTTCTTTCTCTCCGTTGCCCTGCCAGAAGGTTTGGCCCAGTGTTGAATGTAAATACTTGAGTGTATGTAAACGTATGGTGTGAGGGGGGTATGCTGTAGCAGTGATTCTGCTCAGGAGGTGTTTGTAATGGGCTTGTATTTTTTGAGCCGGGTCCACTGTCCTGTAGAGTAGTTCATTTCAAACACCGTGTCCACCAGCATGGTGGTGCTGCCGGTGCCGTCTGCTTTGGGGAGAACCTCTGTGTGCTCGCTCAGCTTGATCTGAATGATGTCGCCTTGTTCCGGACATGGGTTTTCTGCACCAAAAAACTGAAACTTAGTCAAACGGTCTAATTTTAAAACGTCAAAGAAGCAACAGATTTATATTTCACTTTTTAACTCCCAGAGTGGTTTACAAGTGGTGTCAGGCAAGCTTCTTAAGTAAAGATGTTTACAGAACCACACCTACATCCTGCATACTATAAAACGTCACATGAATGGCAAAGCTCTTAAGAAGGTGCTTTGAGCTTTTTACAAATGTCAAGTGGGTGGTCAGGTTCTTAAGACTAAAACAATATGAACACTGTTTAATTGGTGGAATTGCTAAAGTAAGTAAGAAAATAAAATATTTGATAATTTTGTTTGGAGTGATTTAACCAACTGTACTGTACTTTTATTTTAGGTAAATTAGACAGGACAGTGAAGTAGTGACAGAAAATCATCCTCTATCTATCCCAGCTATCCCACAGGTAGCTTGACTAATTTAAGACTATCAATTGACCTGTGTATGTTTTTGTTTTTACCTCTGGATCCAGCCATGAAGCCCAAAATGAGTGCCTTTTCTGGTCTTGTAACCTTGTTTGCCGTCTTGAACATTTCCTGAGCAGCATACATCTGGTCTCTCTGTAAACAGGCAAGGCAAGCATTTATTAGTGTGACTAATAATAGATGATTTAGCAAGTACCAAAGCACTAAAATGAACCAAAATCCAAATGCATGAAGGGAAAAAGAACAGGGACTAAACCAGGACAAAACCTACAATGTACTCCACTAAGTATCACCAAAAAATACCTATGTGGCTCCACTGGTTTTTTTATGCCACTGTTTAGACACATCTGCCAGTGTTACACTAGTCTTACCGTGAGTGAGAGGTTCTTTTTGGGCTGTGGCTGTTGTGGGGCAGGGGTAGGAGTGGGAGTTTGGGGCGTGCCGGGAGGCTGTGTTGGAATCTCAGGCTGGGTGGCTGTAGCTGCTGCCGGCGGTCCGTTGTTGGCAGGCGTTGAGGCAGGTGTGCTGGGCGAGGTGGGGGTGGCGGGGTTAGCCGTGGTGCTGGCGTTGTACATGGGGGTCCTCTGTTTGTACTGGCCCGGTAACGTGGGGTTGGTCCCTGCGCCTGCTGTGGCTGACTCCTCTGGCTGGCGATTCGACTGCAGTGTGTCACGTCCTGAACCACCAGCATTTGCTACAGAGTGGGCAAAATATAGATGATATTTGTTACCAACTTGTACAGGTAAACAATAAGAAGAAAGCCCTTAAGAGTTTAGGGACTGTTAGTACAATTCGATCTCACCTGGCTGTGCGTCTGAGCTGGGAATATAGGAGGAGGAGGGCACCATGCTGGGTGTGGCTGGTAAGTAGCTGGTTGATGGAAGTGGATTCTCGTTTAAAGCGCCCAGTTTCTGAAAACAAACCAAAAAGTTGACAACAGAAAGTAAAAAAAAAACAAACAAAAAAACAAAACAAAACTGTGTGACTTTATAAAAAACAAACTAAACCTGTGCAGAGACAAGGCCTGCAGCATAGTCTGGAGTTGTGTTTTCAACCACTGCTTCTTCTTTGGCTGGTTTCTCTCCGGTCTCTGTTTCTGAGGGCAAACAATCATGAAGTCAGCATGTTATTTTCTGTAGTTTGTATATTCTATCAATGAAATGAGTTATGTGTGAACTAGTATGTTGTAAGTTACCTAATGTCTTTCTTCTCCTCTTGGCCTCGCGTCCTGCTCCGACCATGTCAAGCTCAGAAATATCCAAAAGCTAAATAACAGTAAAATTAAATCATTGCAAAATATATGTTACTACTTCATTACTAGATTAATTGTGTACTACTTATGTAAGAAGGCTTAAAGATAAGCCTATACGTATTTTACAACATGATTACCTTGACACCTCTCTCTTTGCGAAGAGGTGTACGTGCCGGGGCAATAGGTGTGCGATTACTGGGAGGGCTGAACATACTGGGGGCTGTGGGACTACGAAATGGTGCTTTGGGAATCCCCTTAAGAGGTGCTGAAATAGTGAGCAGGACATATACAGTAAATATTAAAGTCAGTAGAGAAGATAATTTATATTAGTTAACTGTTATCTGCTTACTGGTATTGTCAATCTTCTTGACCAAGCCTCTGCCTTTGGCGTGAAAAGGCACACCAGCTGTCTTTTTTAATTGCTGAGCAGTCTCCATGGCTGCAAGTCAAAAAATTTGATTGAGAATGAGAATTATGGTAGAGTGGGTTCTAGCATTTAAATTTACTGCTATATTGATCATTTATAAATACTGTATTTATGTAATGTGGCTTACATTTCTGTAGTAGCTCGGCTCTCAGTGTTGCACTTTTAGGTTTTCTCTTGAGCTGGAAATGTTTGACAGGGGGCGTCAGGGATCCCACCAGAGTGGTTAAGGCGCTCTTGTTTAGGTACTGGCATTCCAGTGGAAGCATAGAGGAGGCCTCACACTCACCAACTAAAGGCAACAAACTTTCAGTTCAGCAAAAGTCAACATTACAGTACGGTTCAGAACCATAAACTTAGAGGTTAATGTTGCTTCTATTTACTGTATGTGTACACAATGTGAATATATGAAGTAATTTTGTCTACCTTTTTCCCTAAGCTCTCCAAGAATATCCTGAACGTTTGGATTTTGCTCTTCCAAGTCCAAATTTAGAGAGCCCGTCTCTGGGAAGGATTTGAGGATGTCTGCCACCATCAGCACCCAGGGCTCAGAATCCACGGTGGCCAACTGGATTATCTCAGACAGAGCCTCCTTCATCTGGAGGACATGAGACACACTTTATTAAATATACATATCCATATTCCAGTGCAGCGAACCAAGTTTAACTTTGAACTTTATATTCCTTTAACACACAGTTTCTCTAGAAGACAAGGCAACGAGCGCCTATACACAAATCAGACCAAAGAATCTATTTTGAAAACATGCCACCTTGTTGTATTTTGGTAATGCATCTACAGAATATTGTGCCAAAGAAAACCCTCCATTATTTTCTTCCTTTTACTTCGTGTTGACATTACATTTATTCACGAACAGGTGATATGTCGGGCTGACGCTAGCTCCGCCTCCAGCACAGTCACTCCGCTGTCCTGAGCCCGTCCCACCATAATGTCTGCAAGAGACTCGCTAAGGCTAATGCACCCCGCTGCAGCTGGAAAACACACTATTGCTTTCTATCGACTATCTAGAAACAGCCATGTAGAGTAACTAAAACGCTACAAATTATTCTCGTGTGGATACCATTATGCGAAATTTCAGGATTAGAACTAAAATATTACATCAACCATAAAAACGGAGCTAGCTGTTAGTGAACTACCGCCAAATTTTCAACAGTATTTTACTGGCTATCTAACACGTCTGGCCACTTTTGGTGCACCTGTGAACCAATTTAACAATAATTATAATAGTTTGAGGTACTTTTCGACTAACTACTTGCTAGGCTAGGCGCTAGAAGCTAAGGCAGCGCGACCCACCTCGTCCACTGTGCGCCGGGGAAGATGCAGCATCCCGAGCAGGAGTTTTAGCTTGACTGGCGGCGACAGACTCGAAAAGCACAGCCGTATATTGTCGATTACTGAGACCGTAAGGAGAGAAGCGATGCTCGGAGGTGTCCAAAGCTCGTCTGTAGATCCTAGTTTGTTGTGAAGCCACAGGCCGGTGTCGCTGTCCTTCATCGACGCCATCTTGGAAAAAGAAGTGTTTTGAGTTCGGGCATTTTAACAGGCTACCTAAGAAAACAGAAGTGAGGACCCCGCCCACAGCAGAGAGCGGACTGTCAACACACCTTCACTACTGGATTATTAACACTTATTTTGATGTGGTTATGACTCAACTGTAAAATCATCAGAAACTATTGCTTGAAGAATTTAATCTCATCAGAGTTGTTGGCACAAAGTACACCACATTAAGCAACACAATACCACTAAGTATGGTAGTGCCTTGTGATAAAGTTGTTTCTGTGTGCTCTAACTAATATGTGTCCGAGTATTGTTGTGAAACCAGACTAATATTACATCTAGTGTTGCAGTGTTTAATGTCATGTTAGAATTAAATCAAATGTTTGCTTATTAATATTATATCAGTAAGTGTTATTTGTAAGTAGTTGTTACAAGTTTGGTAAAATTGCTTCCATTGTTTTATGTGTTCATGTTTTCCTGATTTGTGAAACATATAGATACATTTCTGCTATGTTGAGGTCAAAATATATTTATTCACAATAACAATGAATATGCAACATAACAAACATATGCAAATTAGTCGAATGCCTCAATAGCGCCACCATGTTTTTCACCCCTATGGGACTCTGGATATACTTACTTTGTCAGAGAACAATAAAACTTGGTAGGCCTACAGTGATTCTCCACAAGAGAATAAGAATAGTACAGAACAATATAAAACTCTTAGAAATCACACAATCACAGATTAAAGTAGCGGTTAGTGCCAAAACATTGCATAGGGGAAATCCGACTGCTTTCTAGTTGGCTATATTAGCCAGTGTGCTGGTAGGGCAGTGCCATGTCTCACTGGCAGAAGGTGCTTTAGCATTTGGCATGATTTTCAAATATGCAAAATTTCAGACTACTTATTTTTCTTTTCATTAACTTTGGATGCCATAACTGTCACCATTCAAACAATAAAAAAATTCTATGTAATATATGCACCTCACTTACACAAATATTCTAAAATAAATTGTTCTTTCTGATTCAATGTAACTTATGTTTGAATAAGATTGATTAAACATAACCATTTTTCAGTATTTTTAATGTATTGTATCGTTTAACACATCACACAACTACACGTACCCACCCAACACGTTGTAAAAGCTTATTTATCTACTAC
The DNA here is from genome assembly GCA_036025885.1 of Hypseleotris bucephala. NCBI lineage: Eukaryota > Metazoa > Chordata > Actinopteri > Gobiiformes > Eleotridae > Hypseleotris > Hypseleotris bucephala. Next base: position 8,094 of record JAVQKG010285920.1, read on the forward strand.
CTCTTTACTATGACCATCTTTTATTTTGAAGCCTTTATCGTAATTCTCACCGTGAAATCAAAATGATCAGCGCGCATGCGCAGTCAGGAGTTCCACATAAAACAGTCCCTGGTGGGCATCTTGCGCTGAGCTGGTTCTTCAAAAACATCGGCTGATTGCAGGTAGGTTCACCTTTGGTCTGGCCTAACCATCCCGTGTTTAGGTGAGATATACAATATTATAATTTAATACTCGTTTTGATATTTTTGACGGTTCTGTCCGAAACAAAGCCTGTTGTTATTTCATTCAGTGATGCTCGGAGTGCAAGACCTGTTTCTTTCTCTTTACACCGTACCTGAGCTAATTTTAGTCCCTGTGTTGTAGGGTGCTAATTGATCGTCGCCATGGCATCGAGCGGGTATCTGCAGGCAGCAGTGGTGCTGATGGCGGTCCTCCTCTGTCTGGGAGCAGCCGAAGCGGACCAGGACACAGGCACTGTGATCCCCGCTGAAAGTAGGAGCATTTCATCATCAGATGAGCTTGTTTCTATTTATGTCTTAGAAATCTGAATACCGTGGTTTATTATGGTTTATTAGTGGTGGCACATCCTGACTGCTGTGTGCTTCACTTCATCACACTAGGCCTAAAGACTGACCTACTGCCATTAGTGACAGGGACGTCACTGTTCATACAAAGAGAAATAAGAGTCTGTTTATAAAAGACTGTCTCATTTCATTCAAGTTACCCAAAACCTACAGAAGATTGATTAACACAAAGACACATACAATTGCTTTACTTGCAACCTAATGTTATTCTAAATCTTAATGATGAAAAGCTCCACCACATTTTAATTTGCATTAAACTGTATTTAGAGCTGACTTGTTTTGTTTTTGCCAGGTCGCCCCTGTGTGGACTGTCATGCTTTTGAGTTTATGCAAAGGGCACTACAAGATTTGAAGAAGACAGCTTTTAACCTCGATGCCAGGGTATGTCTCATCTTTCACTAGTGACCCTAAACCATATAACCAGTAAAACATTTGTTTTCTGTTTTGTAAGTACCATGCTTTCGAAACTATTTCCATATAGCTTAATTTCAGAACTTTCAGACTGTTTTTTGCAATAGTAACAAGTATTCTTCTTGCAGACAGAAAACTTGGTGCTGCGGGCAGAGAGGAGAGCCCTGTGTGACTGTATGCCCATGAGTTCACTGGGCTAAGGCCACTCCCACCTCACCATCTCACCCTAACTACTGCTCCAAACCTCTTCTGATGTACAGAGATCTACTGCGTCTTAACTTATTCACACATTAGGCACTTTATTTTCTTTTACTGTCGAGTGTGGCTTTGAGTTGATACCATGCGTCACCGGGCATGTTGTTCTTTGCCTTATTTTGGGATGTCAACTTTAGATTGTGAAACACGCCTACGAATCCATAATTTTTGTATCGCTGTAAAACTAGGTCACTTCTCATCTGTGTTGAATGAAGACTATTTTTTGTACTTTGTAGTATTAGGCCGGAAATGTAGATAGATTAGTAGAATGCATACTTGTTGAATGTGTTCATGTTTACGATTGTTATACACATTAAACTGTAGCATCTAATATAGATTATAAATGACTCAAAATATAAGAGATTTGTTAGAGATTGGCAGCGTTTATTATTTATGCTTACTAGTAAATAAACTGGTTATTGGTTACTGGTTTGAGATTTTGTAAAGAAATGTTAACATAGTCAGCAATGAAATGTGATGTTTTGGCACATACTTGTCATGATTTAGCAAAGAAGTGTAGCATGAAAATACAGCACTTTTTGTTCAGATAGATGATATATGTTTACATTTCTATGTGTACACGGGTACTGTTTGTCCTATGTGTCTGACAAAGTTGTATGCAAGAACAGTAATGATATTATAGAGTAATATGAGCAGGTGAAGCTAGAGTGTAGGGCTGGTGCCATAATAAAAGACTTATTGTTTCAGTGTTTAACTATAGTCTGTCAGTCTCTCACGAAACTGTCTCACTGTTGTAAAATAAAAACAAACCGTGTCTATTGCATTACCTCATTATTTTGTAACGCACGTTAATTCAATCTACAAAGCAACAAAATATTTTTAAAAGTTACAACTATTCTAAAGATTTTTTTTTTACTTTTTGTATAAAATCAGAGATTAGAGAATCACATCAACTTCAGCCCTATGGACAAATTGATTGATTATTTTATTTTTCGAGAAAATAAACATACATACTGTATACATTTTACCGACATTGGGTGAAAAGAAACATGACAATAACAAACAAAAAAATAAAATAAAATAAAAAATATATATACAGTAAATACAGACAAAAAAGAAAGCAACGTAAATATTACAATTTTTATTACATATTGAATTAAATACGGTATTTACAAATATAATACATTGGCTCGAAAAGGAGTCGGAAGAAGACGAGCTTATTAACTCCCACCCCCATTTCATTCTTTTAAATTATATGGTTGCTACAATTACGTAATTTAATAATTCATTATGTTATTATATTTTAGTTTTAATATATATAATTAGATACTACTATAACCAGTTACATTTTTATATAACATTACATAACATCTACCTCAGTAAGTACAATGTAATAGACAGTGTAACAAACTGTAATAACATGTTACTACATTGTACATACATAATGGTTAAGGTT
>JAVQKG010285924.1:0-16114 GCA_036025885.1 Hypseleotris bucephala
CAGTCTTCAGCGCAGCACTCCGAGTGCTTTCTAGTTAAAAAGGTAAAAGACGAGAAAAAAAGGCGCTCCTGGTGTCAGTCACACATTAAGGATTTAGGATCATGTTTTTAAAAGTCGGGACGGGACGAGGTGGACCCACGAGGAGCGCAGTTAAGGTAAATAAACATACATGAGCGAGTCTGACCCGCATGTGCTTTAGTAAATGAAGCGGGGATGTCAGGCGCAGGTTTGTTTTTAAGATTTAACTTTAAAGCGTCTCTCAATCACGAGGCTGGTGTGGCTGAAGTGGGTGTGTGCAGTAAACACAGGGCTGATGCGGAGCATCTCGGCACCGAAAACTGTCACCGAAAGATTAATATTTTTTCGGTGCCAGCACCTACCGGAGCTTTTCGGTCGTACCGATTTTCGGTACCCAGCCCTAAAAAGCCAGTTTAGTTCAGTCAATGTGCAACTGTTTCTTTGCACTATGTTTCAGCTGTTAGCCCTTATTCATGAACAGCGGTGCCCTTCAGCAGAACATCATACATTAATAAAAATTTAAATTAAAAATTAAAATTCTTCTATAATTGTTATAATTGTGTGAGCTCAGTGGCCAAACAACACCAGCAAAACAGTACCCACTTATATTGTATAGTACAAGTTGATAAAAAAAATCATTCAGATTATGCTATACATGGAGAATATATGTCTTACCTGTGGCTATAGTAGAACTGTTGGGCTGGCTGCTGGTACTGCTCACATCTACATATAATTCATCCTCTTCTTCAGTCGAGGAAGATGATTCGCTGCTTAGCTCTTCACTGGAGCTACTTGTGCTGTGGAGCAAAGCATACTTCCTTCGTGCAATCACTTCACGTTTTTTCCTTTGCAATAGTAATCGCTCCTTTTGTTTTTGAGTCCGGGGAGCCCCTCCAGGAATTGCTTTCACATAACGTTTTCTATGTATGGGTCGCCGGCTGCTGAGACACTGCCGTTTCAAGAGCACTGGATCCGGTTCTGAACGTATCCATTTATGTGAGCGACTAGCTCGAGTTCGACCAAGTATGGGGCGTAGACCAACTTCGGTCTCTCCACCTGTTGTCAAAGCCTTCTGCTGACTTCCTGTTGCCCCAGTTTCCTCCTCATCTTCTGAGCTGAGTGTGTCAGAGTCTCCAAATCTCAAACTGGAGGAAGGCGAAGAAGCACAGTCGCTAAAAGATGACTCGTGATTGTGCTCATCTTCACTGGGCTGTTGTAAAAGTTCAACCCTGGGGCGCTGCGGGGCCAATGAATTCTCACTAATATGGGCCTCCTTCAGTGAACAGTCTGAGGGTCCTGCTTGTTGTCCTTTTCTTTTTCTACGCCCAGGAAGGCTTCGTTCCGAGTCCCTGTGGGCCCCTGTTTCTCTCAAAGGCCGATGCCTGGACTCTGAGCACAGTGTTGTGTACTCACTGCCCGCCTTGCCGATCACTTCCAAGTTATTAGGAAAATTTTTGGCTGCCTCTATTGGCTCTGGGTTCACCAAGGGCTCCTTTAGCTGCTCCTGTCTGCTGGGAGCCTCCGATGGCACTTCACTCTTCATAGTGGTGCGTCTGTCCTTAGAGGGCAAATACCTAATTGGCTTGCATCAGCTCTTAAGTGTCCTTTTACTGCATCTCACTACAACTTACAAGACAAACAGAAAAATATATTTAGTAATAAAATACATAAAATATATAAAAACTGTGCGTGCTTTGAGTTGATTCTCCATATGATCAAAAATCAATGTCCTTACAATTAAAACACCAAATATGTTTTCAGTTGGAATATGTATAACCACAATTTAGATCCCAATGCATCACTGACAGCAACAAGCCTACCATTTCTAGACCCTTGTATGTCAGGCATATTTATAAAATCTAACCAATGTATATAGTTAGGTTCTAGTCATAATTCATAGATTATGTGCCTTTGAAAGAACCCTTTGTAGTGACCGAAATTATTCAGAACTTTTAAAACAACTTTATTTGCACCCTACTGTATTGGCTTGTTTGGAAATATATATAATAGAGTTAATGTCGTTAAACCTCGGGACACGCACAGGTTCAATAACGTTTCACAATTAGAATAAGCGACTGCTTCCCAGGGACACTGAACTGACCCACACCTCAAACAGTCGACAGAGAGAAAAGCACGAAAATTAAATAATTAGCTTAAATATTTCGGTTTATTCTGATATATATTTTACTAGACAGCTAAAACCAGCTAACACAGTGAGAGGACAACAAAGGCAGCACGTACCTGGCTTTAAGTCTTTTTTCAATGTATGTCACGGTTCTTCCTGTAACATACAACATTAAAAAACCACAAGTGTTACAGAAAATGACATATTTACAAGTTTACCAATAAACTAACAAGGCAGGCCTACATGAAGACCAAGATCCGAGGACGCCAGTAGCTGTCTGCTCGGGATTGTGAAAGTGACAACACAGTCCCGAGAAAAGAACAGCATAGCAGAGCTGTGGTTGGGCCCAGGACGGCTAAGAGCTAAGCTAATACTGGGCTAGCTCCACTACAATAGCAAAATTGCCGATTATTCAAAATTATCCTATCCCGCGGTGGTTTTATAAGTTCACAAATATTGTACTAAATTGTGGCTATCTTTTATGTGAAAACAAAGCGTTGTCTCACTGTTATCCCTCGACGAAGTTCCCATTCCTGCTGGTCGGAATATCCGCTGTTGTTTACCCAGCAGCAGCTCGACTGCTACAACACTAACTGTAGCTTCTACAGCCACACGGGGCGCTAGTCTCGTCTTGACTTTCCTGTACTTTCATGCGCATTATTTATGGTCATACCTTACATCAAAACAAATATATGGTCTATTAAATGGAAAAATGCATTTACTCCCTAACAGTGTGATGAATACACCACCGTTTGTTTAAACAAGCTATAGAGAAGAATAGAGGAGGGACATTTTGTTATATGTTTCATCCATTTGAAATATGACTTCATTAAGTCGGATAAGGTCGGATGAAAATGTTTTTAAAACAAAATCCCTGGCACTTGGGTGTTGTAGGTGTTATATCCTGTCACAAACATTGGGTGGCGCAGGAGCAACCCTAGTAAAAAAAACACACACACAAGGAAGAAAACCAGTCAAAAGAGGCATAATGCGCATGCGCACTAGGACTCACTAAGCGTTGGAGAAAATGGCGTCGGGTGCCATTTCCACGGAGTTAAAGAAAATATCAGAATTAAGAGTTGTAGATCTTAAATCTGAACTGAAGCGAAGGGATTTGGACACATCAGGGATAAAGAATGTCCTCCTTGCTAGACTGAAAGAGGTACATTTGCAAACAAAATAAAGGCCAGCTGTTCTACTGATGCAATGTCAGAACTGCTATGGCTAGCTAGCTACAACAATCAAGCGAGAATGCTAACAGGCGAGCTAAAATACAAGTGGGCTAATACATGTTTTTCGTACGCTTTGGGGTGTTATAGTGTTAATAAAAATACAATTAGAGGCGGTAGGGTGCCAGCATGGCAGAATTTCTGTTATAACCTCTTATGTGTTTTCTCAACGTTTTGATCGGCTTACGGTGATTAAGCGGCTGCCTTGTTTTTGTTTTTACGATGTGGCCAAAACAAAGCAAAAGTTTAACATCCCATTGTGCTTTATGTTAACATTAAATATATTTTCAAGGCTATCGAAAATGAAGGTGGTGACCCAGAAAATATTGAAATCCAACTGTCTGCGGACACCCCATCTCGTAAAGGAGGAAAGGGAAAAGGTACGTTTTTTTTTTTTTACAATTAGCTAATTATGTAAAGTTAAGCGCCATCAACCGTTTTGTCATACATTTACTTTATTAGGGAAAAAGGTTGACTCCGATGCTGATGCGACATTTGAAGACGATGCATCTATTAAGGTGACCAAAATAAATGCCACTCACAATGCAGCTAATTACAAATGAATCTAATACATAAATGTTGGTTTTAACTGTTTTTCAGGGAACAGAGGAGTGTGAATTGGAAAAAGGTACGGTATGTTTAGTGGCATAGTAGGATTAGATTACACTGTGTTGAATGTTAAAAATATTTTTTTCCAGCTATCTTATTGCTAGGTAAAGTTAATATATCCTAAGCTTCTCTTTCATATTATTATTATTGTATTTTATATATTTTTTTAAACAAATTCATAACTAATTAGTTGTTTCCTGGACTCATGAACTTGTAAAATCCACTGCCTTCATTAGATTCTGTTGGACACTGCTGCATTTTTTTTAAAGCAGGCATTAGGACAAACGCATTACTGCAACTTTTTGACCGCACATAATGAAGAATCAGTCAAGTCAACTCAACCTCTTCAAAGTGGAGAAAGTGCTAGGTAGTTTTTTTTCCCCTCTTCAACGAGTTTTGTATCTTACTCCAGAGTAAGTCTCTAATGTAAGGCTTAAAACCTGATGGACCTCTTTGGACACTTGCAAATGCACTTCAAGACAAGGCATGCGCCGGGCTGGTTTTTCCTTAAAGATGGGCCTATAATAACACCCCACATGGTCACACATGTACACACTGTGTACAAATGATCATACATGTTTTTGTTTGCTAAGATTCAGAGAAAATCAGTGGCAAATTGGCAAGGTGATTCAAGGATATGGAGTTTTTTTTCCCCCCCAAAAAAATCCCAACTGTATTATTTCATGGACTGCTCAGCGCTAGATGTCCTGAATTGATTATGACGAGTATAAGAAGATCACTTTGAAGAAGCACCTGATGTGGCACATTTTATATAAAATGTGTCTTGCGTTCTCTAGCTGTGTCACAGACTGAAGAATCATCCCCTTTCAGTGAAGATTGTATGTTTTCTGTCTTCATGTGATGTCTACGCCCTCGGTGACCGTTAATGCTAAATGTGCTTTCTATTCTACTTTTAGGTGAAGTGACAAACAGCATGAATGTTAAAAGTTGTTTTGTGCCATGTTTATCCTTATTAAATCCCTCAGATGTAACTGATACAGATGACGGTACTCGTGAAAATTCTAAGCCTGCTCCCTCTGAGGACAGCCTCATTCTGCCTGAAGCTGAGGTTACCAGTGCGGCCCAACTGGAGTCTGTGGCCAGTTCTGAACCAGAGGAAGGACCAGAGCCCGTGGTGGACGCCCAGTCAGAGGATCAGCCCGTCCCAGAGGGGGATGCCGATGATCAGCCTGACACAGAGGGGGATTCCATGGCTGAGCGTGACCAGGAGGGCGAGTCTACTGCTAAGTGTGACCAGGAGGGCGAGTCCACAGCTGACCGTGACCAGGAGGGCGAGTCCACGGCTGACCGTGACCAGGATGGCGAGTCCACGGCTGACCGTGACCGGGATGGCGAGTCCACGGCTGAGCGTGACTGGGAGGGCGAGTCCACGGCTGAGCGTGACCCAGAGGGGGAGACGGAGGATCAGCTCGACCCAGAAGGAGAGGCCGATGATCAGCCTGATGCAGAGGTGGAACCAGAGGATCAACCTGATGCGGAAGGAGATGCAGATGATCAGCCTGAGCCAGAGGAGGAAGAGGAGGATCAGCCTGCGCTGGATCTAGAGGGTGACGCAGATGATCAAGAGCTTGAGGAGGAACCAGACCAAGAGGGTGATGGGGAGGCAGAGCCAGAGGAGATGGAAGCAGACACAGTGACATCCTCTAAAGAAGCAGATGATGATCACTTGTCTGTCTCAATGCAGAATGAAGATGCCATTACCCTAGATGTTGATGGCGATGATCTCCTGGAAACAGGTAAACATGTGAAACTTCCAGATTCAGAGCTAGACAAGAGCGCCGATGAGCCAGAGCCATCCGTTGAGATGCGCCCAGACGATGACGCCCAAGAAGAAAAGATGGATGGTAAGAAAGATGACTTCAAGGGTGACCCCATGAAGAAAGCTGAAACCGGAGACAAAGAAAAGGATTCTGTGAAGAAAGGCCCTTCTGCTACTGGGCAAGGTCAAGCAAAGAGGTTTGTCTTTCTATGTCAGTTCTTTGATTCTACTACCAAGTCCAGCTCACTAAGAACACACCTTTGTGGGTTAGCATCAAGATTTTTTTTGCCTTAAGGGGAATGTTCACTGATGTACCTATTCCTGCATTACTGCATTCTGTATTTTACTGAAGTTGATTAAATTGTGTCCAGAAGCTGACAACACTAGTCCATGAGATGAATTTTTTTGTTTTGTTTTTTGTTTTTTTTAAATGAAATGATAATACTGTGAAGTTGAACTAACTTCCGAAGAAATCATTGGTCAATTGGCAGACATGACTCATCCCACCACTGGAAAAGCAAGACATTGGTTCTTATCTGCATCATGATTGCAGGGTTTTTTTCTGAACTGTATTTTAAGTAGATGTTTGTCTGTGACTCGAGTTTCATTTATTTCTATTCATTTTATTTTTTTGCTGCCACATTTGTTTTTTAGCTCTTCAAGAGATAGTGATGGAAAAACTGCCAAAGATGAAAAGGGTAAGGACATAAATGTTAAAACTTTATTAATGCAATTATGAATTTATAAATTCAATGTTTTTTGTTTTGTCTTTTTCAGGAGTGGCAAGCAGCAGCTCGTCGCGTAATTTATGGGTTAGTGGTTTGTCTTCTAACACCAAAGCCGCAGATCTAAAAAATCTGTTTGGAAAATATGGCAAGGTAAATAAAGTCTAATAATAGTCAATTTAGGTGTTGTTCAGTAAAAATGGTATAAAGACATTTTCCCCACCAGGTTTTAAGTGCCAAGGTAGTTACAAATGCCCGCAGTCCAGGTTCAAAATGCTATGGCTTAGTGACAATGTCATCCAGTACTGAGGTAACACGATGCATCTCTCATCTTGACTGCACTGAGCTCCATGGACAGCAAATCTATGTTGAAAGGGTAAGCTGAAAATGTCAACATTATTAGTGAACTATACAAGAAATTACATATTGTTTCTCCGGATTTAGGCTAAAAATGATCCATTCAAAAAAGAGCCCTCAAAAAAGGAAGGGGAGGACAAAATTACTTCCAGCAAATCAAATGAAAAGCGCAATTCTACTGGTGCAAAAGTGACCAACAAGTAGGCCTCTTTAAATTTTAAACACATGTAGTCACATTTACACTGTAGTTTTAAGATAACTTATGTTAATCCTTTATTAATAGAACACAAGCATCTTACAAAAAAGAAGACAAGAAATTATCAGACAAGGACAAAGATGTGTCCAAAAAAACAGAACTTAAAAGTGGAAAATCGGGAGATGGAGCAACATCAAGCGCTAGTCAAGATTCTCCTAAGAAGGATGATAGAAAGCACAGCCGTGAGTTGTATTTTGGTACAAGGTGGAGAATTCTATCCAACCTTGTGACTTCACATTTTTAAACTTTGGTTTTCTTAGGAACAAAAAGTCCAGGAAAAATGGCCAGTGTCAATCAAAACAAAGGCGATTACGGCAAAATGAGACCCTTCAGACAAAGGCGATATTTTGATAAGGTTGGTGATCTAAAATTTAACTCAATTAAATTTTTTTTGCTTTTTAGAAAACTTTATTTTTTTTCTCCCCAGCCTTTCAATAACATGAATATGCAACGTCGGCCCAAGTGGTTGATTCCTCCTGAAGAGGTATATAGGTAATTTTACTTGTCATTTGTTTGTCAAGTTGGGTATTAATTTTTTGTCTTTTATACTTTAGCTAGAGATGATGAAAGACAAACAAAGACCTTTCACAAATAGAGGAGAAGAACAAGAAATTGTCCCCTTTGAGAAGATGAAGGAACAGAGAATGCGTGAACGCATGGTCCGTGTGGATCGTGCTCGCAGAGCTGAGGAGCTGCGAAGGTAAACCTAAATTGAATTTGCACAATTTGTTTTATTAGGACTCAAACCGTTTTTTTCTAGGCGTCGCCAAATGGCAGAGGAAGAACGTAGAGAAAGAGAGCGTGAACGCCAAGAACGAGAGAACCTGCTCCGGGAGCGGCAAAGACTTGAGATGGAAAGGCAAAAACTGGAAAGGGAGCGTCTTGAGAGGGAAAGACTTGAAAGAGAAAGAATTCGCATTGAGCAGGTAAAGTCTTTAAAACATGCCATGCAGCAATTTCATGTGCATTTACAAATATCCGTCATTGCCGTTTTAGGAACGACGAAAAGAAGCTGAGCGCCTGGCACGAGAACGTGAAGAGCTACGCAGGCAGCAGGAACAACTCCGCTATGAGCAAGAAAAGAGGAATAACCTTAAAAGAGGACGTGATATGGAACATGGGTAATTGGACATACAGCAATATCTTGCATATGTGCTGAATGTGTACCAGTCTTAATGTATGCATGCAAGTATCTTAAATGTCTGTGTATTTCAGTCGCAGAGATGACCCATATTGGAATGGAAACAAGAAGATTCAATCAGATGATGTTCGTATGAATCAAGGTGCCAGCTACAACCGCCAACAAAACAGATTTAACAACTTTAATCCCAGAGAAAGAGGCCGCTTTCCAGATGCACCAGAACAACAGCATTCATTTGAACGGTATAGTATTTATCTAACCTTTAGTTGCTCACAATATACATTTAGGTGCAACTACCTTGCAATTCTATGGTTTTGGTTTGCCCTGCATTTTGGTTAAAGGAGGAACCGGTTTGATGGTGAACCTCCAGTAAAGAAAAATCGGCCTGGTTTTGATCGTTATACAAAGGACTTGGACCCAGTTGGCAGGGGTGAATCTTCACGCACAGATCTCCGGGATACAGACCGCAGAGACAGGGATGAAAGGCGACCAGTGCCCATGCATGATCGTCCTATGGGAGCTAGAGCTCCAATTCCTGGCATGTCACACAACCGCTCGCCCAGGGATGGGGGTCATGGATGGAAGAATGATGGCATCAACATTAACAAGGGAGAAATGCGGTAAAGAAACTGGTGTTTTTTGTTTTTTTTAAATAAAGCTTTGAGTAAGCACTTATTTTTGTCTTTTTATGTTTGATAGTGGACCAATGCGTATGCGGGATGATCGCCCTGGCAGAGATGGTCCAGGTCCTTCAATGAGAGGAGGCTCTTCAGGGAGTCATGGAAGAAGCAACTTCAATGATCGAGATGTTGGACGGCCTATGGTGATGAGTGAGCAGGTTAGTGGTCCTTATAAACACTATTTTATTGTCAACATCTTGTATCACAGATTTGTTTCTTTAAAATAAAATACCTTAATGTATTTATTTTCAATCAGCCTTTCAACTCAGGTCGTCAAGTTGTGGTTGAGCGTCACAACAGGGATCAGGGACTGAGAAAGGAATGGCACGGAGCAAGTTCCCAAAGTGGAGGCTTCCCAGATAATCGGAGAATGGCCGAAACACGTGGCAGCATGATGGCTCCACCCTCTAGGTATTTCTAGGTTCTGACAGTTTACTTGTTTTTTGTCTTTTTTTGTGAGCTGCACCATTTTTAGATTTTTGTTTTCCATTTTAGTCACTCCTCGGGAATGAACCGAATTGTACAGATCACCAACAACTCCCTTTCAAGCGGCGGCAACGTAGGTGGATTTAAACCCTTTAAATCAACACAAAGGTTCTAGTCCCTGCCATTTCCACTACTATGAAAGATCTAATATTTTGAAAAAAAAAAATCTTAACTTTATTATTATAATTTTTTGGTCAATTGTTTTATGTGGCATACAGTTAATGTTGATGTGGAGTTGTTGACATTTTTTTTAATAGTGTTTACCTCAGTGTAGGGTTTTCCAGGTAGTTTTGCTGTTACCATTATTCAACCCTGTGCACAACTTTTACTTATTTAGTGATGTACAGAGCTGGATGTTTGTAATTTTTGACTGATATTAACAACTTTATCCAAGTGTTGTATGTATATTTTAGACGGTAGGTCATGTCAAATTTGTTCAATGTCTCAATTTTTGTTTTGTATTTGATTTTTTCTTGTATATATAATTAATGCAGGTTTTGCATTTTACAAATTTCTGTACTTGGAGACTATTGGAAACGCATTCCTTCTTGAGTTACATGACTTCTAATACTGACATTATCCTAAAGAAATAGTGGACAGTTATATTTGACCGGGTCATTTGCATGGAGCAACTAACTGCTTTTGCGGCTCTTCATAAATAGATCAAGAATTTGGCACTATAAATGGGTTATAAGTAAGAGCAGTTGCATGTATTAAATTTGTAGATGCACATAGAGGCTATAAGACGCTATAAATTTGCCCCATGTTATCCTGTATACCCATTTACGGTATCTATTTTTGTATTTTCCTAGTCACCATGTAATAATGCAAATCCTCATACAGCTTATCAGTACTCTTAACCTACCGATGTTGAACATTTCTTGATTGTTTTTTTTTTTTATATATATATTTATATATATATATAAATTTAAACATTGCTTCTGAATACACAGTCCTGTGAAAATCATTACTATGTGTCTCTTTCTAAGGGGTGTAGCAATGGAGCAAGCACAAAGATAGAGCTCCACTATAACAAAGAATGGCAAAAACATTATTTGAGTATTTTATTATCTAATCAGGTTGAATGACCCTCGTGTATAAGGCATTTTGTTATTTATAGATGACCATATACATTATGTGGCTGTAAAGTGAAAGGCTACATATATTTGGTCAGTTATCTAAATTAATATTTGAATCAATTATCCCTATTTAAAAACACCTGTGATAAACAATGGGCTGTGCAGCGGAAATATTGTGATTCAGTCACTATTATACATGCACCACAAAAACAGAAAATGTTGATGTCTGGTATTGCAAACATGTCTTACAGAATATCATGAATGAATTTACATTTCCCTATACATCAAATATGACAAAAATCAAGTCAACTTTTTACATGCGATTGCTCTTTAGGTAAAGACAGAAACCAGTAATTTCACCATCAACCTTTTTAGCATTTTTTGTCATGTTCGCTGTATTGTGAAAATACAGCTAAAATCTCCAAAAATGGCACAAAACTAAAAAAAATGGCCACATAACACCCCTTTAAAAAAAACTAAAAGCAGCAGGTGTCAACTGCTCCCAATCTTTAAAATTTGGCAGCTTTAATGTTTTTACCCTTAAATGTAAGCATTTTAAGTACATTTGATTTTCTAAACGAGGTTATTACTGCATATCAGTGCACCAGTGCAAACTAGTTATAACAGCACTATGTTCAACAATGACCTTATCCACCTAACGCAAAAGCATATACCTTACAATCACCAAATGCACTGATCACAAAGTATCCTTCTGGTCAATTATTGTTGGGTAACTGGGAACATGAAAAAACATTTAAAAAATACAAAGCTCATAATAAATAAATAGTGGCACAATTCACACTCAAGTTCACTTTAAACCTGTTCAATAAATGAACCATTTCATGAACAATATTTAGACATTTAAATGTCCATGGGCGACCTAAAACAAAAATGGCACTACCAGCTTCTAATTTCTTACTGTATGCATGTTTTAGGAAGATATTTCTGATTCAGTGGGGATTTATTGGGAGTAATATCTAGGTCAATGTCCGTTTCAATGAATAAAAGCATTCATTCATTTTTTTGAGGTTAGTGTCTAGATTTACATAGGACAATGCTAAGACTAAGTGTTAAATGTAATGCTTGGTGTGCGTATAACTCTGAAAAAGTGACTTCAGGCCAATAAACTATTGATACTAAATGATACAAGAAGAAAAGTGAAAAACGTCCCTCACAGAAAAGGCCTGAGTTTTTGTTGATGTTACTGTGAGTGGTAATGGATTGTGAATACGCGTGTTGCTTCTATAAAATATACTGAAATGTGATAAGGCGTTACACTGTAGATACAAAATCTAGCCTCCTTAGGGCCGTCATAAAACTACTACAGCAACTGCCCAAATCCTACTTGAACCAGAAGCTTTGAGTCAAGGCATCCAACTGGAATGTATAGAAAAGTTTCTCAGGAGGCAGTCCCATGGTAAGTCATAGTATTTTGTTAAGTAATAATAGTAGGCCGCATTAGGACTTAGGTGACGGGAACTAAAAGGTGTGTGGACTATTTATTCTGCCTAATTTAAAATCTTGTGCATGGGATTTATGCAATGCAACTTCCACTAGACCGTCAGTTTGACTGATGTATAATGTGCTGCATTTGGCTGTTTCATTATTTTAGCATGTTATCAGTTAGGACAAACCCCAATGGTACATGGATAAAGTACATAATTATACAAAGCACACACACATTCTCATAAAATGAAGCAGAATACGACACTGACATACCTTAGTATTGCAAATCAAAAAGTGAACTTTTAGAACCACTGTTCATCACCTATTCAACAGCTCGGAGTCTGAGGTGTCAAAACCTACCACTGGTTCTTTTTAAAATATTGTGTTTTTCAATGGTATGGTTCTTATTAAATTTATCTATTAAATTCCTATCAGCTTACATTAAAACCTTTTTAATGCAATTGGATACACATAAATAAAGTGTGAACACTGGCAGCAAATTAAAATATGTTGTGTAAATATAAATACAAATAGCTTATAAGCTGCTTATTGAAAAAAGAAATGAATAAGTGATGTTTGGGGAGAACTAGTATGTGGGTAACCTCTTGATGATTATATGTTAAAAAACTTCTCACTCTTGAGTCTACGTCACAAATATTAGTGCACTGTTAAATTTTGGCGGACTATACAAAAAGATTAGGGGTAGTTGTTGTTGTAGTGTCTCTTCCGCTGATGTCCAGGTTGCATCAGGATAGAGGACTGCAGGCACCAGTGGTTTGGGAACAGCAAATCCTCCGTTAGTCTTGTCACTTTCCCCTCATTTGTCCTCTTCCTTTTTTATCAAGAAGTAGGCACTGCCTTTTCCATCCAGACAGTGGGGAAATACACACTGCCCCTCTTCGTACAGATAAGCAAAAGCACAACACATTTGCACACTTACAGAGACTGCCTTATGTTACAAAATAACACATTTGTCCTTATCCTTGGACTCCTTCTTTGACTTGCGGTCGCCAGAAGAAGAATGTTTTCCTGGGCTCGCGGTGGCCCCTGCTGTGGCTCCAGAACCTGCATTAGCTGCAGCGGCTGCTCCTGCTCCTCTGTCTGCTTCATCTCCTTCTGCAGGACCTTGCTGGCCTTGCTGTAAATTAAAGAAAAAAGAATTTAAAAAACCTTTTTCATACCTGATTTCTTCTTCTAAACAATTCTGGCATGAAAGTATGGGTAATGATATGGTAAAAAATATACTTATATTGAACCAAGATCACAATTACAATTTTATCACAATTTTAGTACTTTAGTACAAATGCATTGTACATCCAATCCAATGATCACCATAAACACTATACAATTTATTTTCCTTTTTTATGGTGGAAAATCATGGTGAAGAGCAGAGTATAAATAATAAATGATCATAATTTCATTTCACAATTGGCTTTTTATCGTCATATTTCCCACCCCTACATGAAAGTTACTGTACATATAAATGATGCAACACTAAATTTAAATGTGTGGCAAATAGCAAACAAACAAAAAACTCTTCTTTATTGATGGTGACTTTAGGTAACACTGCATAAACAACCTAAACTACTCAGCTTTGCTATGGACAATCCAATTCAGAAAGTGAGCAGCACAACACTGAACAAGGAAATTAGCAAATGTGGTTTAAATTACTTTTTAATTACTGGGCACAATAAGGCTTATACTTTATTCAAATTAAACATTTCTTTATTATTTTTTGACAAAACTGACCTTTTTAGTGGCTGACTTAAACACCTCACCTGTGCTTGTGCTGCTGCAGCGGCCTGCTCCTGCTCTTGCTCCTGGTAGTACTGGGAGGCGCGGCGGTCCTCCTCTTCCTGAAGCTTTTTGGCCAGCTCCAGATCACTGATGCCTTCAGGCAGCTGCTCCCATTGAAGGTCCTGATTTTGTTGTTCCTGTTGCAGCGACAGTGCCATCAGATAGTCCTAAAAATTAAAATACTAAATTAATATGTTTCTTGTGGGAAATTCTTGCTTCCTTTTATGCAGTGAATTCATTAGCTCATAAAAGGCCCAATGGTTAATTTACAATTAGTAGTATTAACTTAGTTTGTAAAATTCTGCCCAGAGGAATTTGTAACCTAAAATGATTCTGCTTCCGAAAACAGCCTTGACTTCTGGGTGACCAGACCTGGTCTATCTGATCCTGTTGCCCACGGTACACGGTTTCAGGATCAGAAGGAGGCCTCAATCGAAACTCTGAATCACAGAAGTTGCCGTCTCCATCAACGTTGTGCAAACTCTCCCAAACTACTTTCTCCTCCGTCAGGAAACCTTGATCTGTCACAAGGAGGTACAGCTGGCCCTGAAAAAACACAGATGCATTATCTGTTTTTGTTCTGACCATTTGTCTAAGATACTGTACATGTATGTTTATTGTGTAAAGTCTGCCTCTAAGAGAACTTTGAGTCCTATGAAGGTTATAGGTGATACTGACAGCTTTGTTTACATTGGCAACATCTAGTTTACACTGAAACTAGACTGTGCTAATAGCTATGCTGCCTGCACTTCCACTCTGGCAGATAACAGGAAAGGTCTGTCCCTATGGCAGAGATAAAGAAGGCCATCTGTGGGCTTATACAATGACAATACAACGTAATTATGAACACAAAGGTTAAAAGGAAAGTGTTTGTGTATTATGCATGTAAAATAGCAACACATCAATTTGGAACAAAGAATGGTCAATTGTGCTTTACCAAATGCTGCTTACCTTGTATTTGATCATGGTGCTGAAATGATTATTCCTGAAAAAGACACACAACTCTCCTTCTTGAACAGTAGATGTGAGCTCACATAAACCATGGTACGTCAACTGGGTCGCTGTACTGCTCAGGAACTGCTCTGCTACAATACCTGTGGAAACAACATAAATGGTGGTTATATCTTTTTTCAGAAAATAAAATACTATTATTACAATTGCTTTCAGAAAAAATAATGCTGAAAGATACAATCAAAGTGATGCTGTGTCATCTCCAGCCAAAACATGCAAAACATAAAGAAAAGGGAAGACTAGGGGTAATTTTTTTTTTTTTTCAATAAAACTTACAATGACTTGGCAGTGCCTCTCAGGATGTAGTGTTGAATGAGCAGGGCAGTTATGGGCAGCTGGTGAGAAATATGTGAGCTGTGGAAGTAGGTCAGGTATTGGAAAGCCACATGCGTCCTGGTTTTACTGAAACTTGGTTGTGGCAGTGTTGCTACTGAATATTTTTGCACTGAACAGACTTGTAAATATTTCTGAATGAGAATCTGGGTGAGTGCTATGGTATCCAGTGCTACTAAAACTCAAACTAGTACAAAAATATAATTAAAAAACAGGTATCAAACACACCCACCTTCACCTGCCAGTTCACTGTTGTCTGACTGTTTGCAGGATATTATCTTTTCAACCAGTTGGTTGTAGCTACAGTTGCCCACTGCCTTGACAATGTCTTGCATCTAAAAACAAAGGAAAATGTGTAAACTCATATACTAAATAGACAGTATTGTATTGTCTGGAATACATTGGTAACAAGTCTATCCATTAAATTGCTGTACCAAGACATCCAAAATGTGGAGTTATGGCTGATATAAGTGCATTCAAAGCACTTCTGGATAGTTTGAAACCAATCAGTATTTGTCAACAACAAGAATTATCTAAAGGCAATAACAGTTCAAGATTCTGTACATTATCTCACCTGGGGGTCAACAAGCCAGCCATGATAGAGAGGGATGTCTAGCAGATCGAACACAATGCATTCTGGAGTGTACTCAAAGACCCGCACTCCTGTGAACTTCACATTCACATCGAGGCCAGTCTGCAGCTTGTGTAACACTGCCATTGCATCACTCATGTTCTAGGGGAGAAAAAGAGCAACAGAAGACATCTCTGTTACATATCTTCAAATGAATACAAGAAAGTTTAGTAAGTATGTTGCTCCTTGGGCCTAGTAAATGTACAATTACAGAATATAATGTTACAGCACAAATACAATATATACATAGAAACAAGAAATGTCATGATTCTATATTTATTAGTTTGTCTGTACTATTATTGTTTGCAGTAAGATTCATTAAAGTATTGTCAATGCAATCAGCTGTTAGCTACACTATCGTTAGGCCTGGACTGAACTGCACAAATGAAAAGCCCCCGGCTGGCACATCAG
>JAVQKG010285950.1:0-18518 GCA_036025885.1 Hypseleotris bucephala
AGGTTGTGTGAAAGATATGTTAGATGAGGTAGATTTGCTGTGCCAATCCTTGAAAGAGAACTGAACTACAAGCATGACCGCACCTAACCATACATTTCTTTGCGCCAACACAATAGCTGAGAACATTCAATACTACTGTGGCTATTAAACTACAAATTAAAAATGTTCAACAACTCACTGGAACAATGCAATCGTGAGTTAAGACAACTCACCCTGCTTATTACGCCCCTCCATCCTATGAACTGTACAGAAACTAGCCAAAGGACAGGAGCAAAACACATTATTTCCTATTATTCCGGGACCAGCATGGCTCAGCAGGTGTTGGATCTCTTAAATGGTTGGGGCCAGAGTCGAGTCCTCAGGTAAACCGTATGTTCACTTTGGAAATAAATGTCAGCGGTAATTGCGGTTAAAAGGCCGAGAGCTGATGAAAAGCATCAGTTTTGCTGCTTTGGCGAGCGTGGGTGTCTTGGTCACTTCCCCACAGGTGCATATGAGTGGCCTTCAGACGCGCCGGAGGGGTCCTTGTGCTGAGAGGGCTTTAATGGCTCAAATTATTGCCTGTAAGCGATCAAACTGAGCAATTTCATAGATATTTTTTTACGGTAAAATCACTTCACTCAAACAATCTTACCGATGATTGACTATAGCAACCAGACGCAATAAGTGACAGGACTGACTAAAACCTATATATTCTACTGAAGTGGATGTTGGCCACTAGCTGTAAGGGTAAAAAAACAATATATAAGTTTGTTAAGTTCTTACTGCTTACGGCAAATAAACTTTTTCATCGTGGAACCAGTTCATATTTTATAACAGCAGTAAGTAGAGCATTTTCACAAGGGTTGATTTAACTGCAACATTTGAGTAACCTTGGAAATGCAAGCCAAATAGAACACGTAGCGCCTATTTACAGTTTCCAATTAGGCTAGCCATAATACATTTGATTTTGTGTTCCACCATATATGCCCCTTAGATGTCTTTGTATCGGAGCTTCTGTGTGTGGTATCAAATCTATCGTATTTCAGATAAAGGATGGTCCTGCCAACATCCTGCCTGGGCGAGAATCTGTCTGAATGGTAGGGGGTCTGCCGTATCTGCCAAAGCAAATAACACATGAGCTTGGATATCCATCTTCCGCTTTTATACACTGCTGTCTTCCAATAACTGCATTAATAGTGTTTTCTATCTAACATATTGTTTGTAATTTTTGTGGGCTAAACACCATATCATATTTCCTGGTTTGAACAATGGCCAGAACAAATCTCCCGGCTTGTATGAATTGAGGTGCTTGTGCGGAGTGGTTGGTAGATGGTGGCTTGGAAAAGCCACACAAGTATAAGTCATTTGTCACCGGTCGACAGCATTCTGCTCCACTCTCAGGTCATTGCTGCAGTGCAAACAATAGCACTCTCATGGCTCTAATTCAGAAAGGCATGGATCAAAATCTACAGATGACTTCACCAGACCATTGTCTTTCACTATGATATAAACTTTAATTTAACATAAAACACACTGAGTGACTTATTGTCGGCTTTTGTAACAATCAATCTGGGGAATGCCTACAGGACGAGAGTTATATAAGAGTTATAACCAGTGAAGCCTTGGTGTATTGGTGTAGAACTGGAATTGTCTGCAAGTCCCCCCTGTGTTTTTGTGGGTTCTCTCTTGACACTCAAGTTCCTCCTACCGTCCAAAGACATCAAGTGAATGAATGGTGTCTCTCTGTGTATGTCTGTTTCAGCCCTGGCCTGACCAGGGTTTACCCCCCTAAAGCCCATAGTAGCTGGGCACTCAATACAGAGAATAGGTGAATAAGAATCAATGAATGTTAATCACTGCAAGGGTGGAAATATATTAACTAATTTCTACGTAGATGTAATTACTTTTTGAAGCACATTTTTACTTGTCTGGCATTTTACTATCTTCACTTAGACTGCTAAATTGCCAAGCAGCCAGTGCCAGAACAAAATCAATAGAACTTTCTGAAACTTCAAGTAAATGGCCATAGAGTAGTCAAGTGGTGTTTAACCAATACAAAGACAACTTCATCCATTTGCAACTCAAGCATAAATGTAAGTACTGATAAATAGTATGCGTGAACTGAATATTTTAGGCTAGCCATGTAACAAGTATTTTTTCACTCTGTTAGATAAACCATGCTACAGGAAGAGCTTTCTTTGATAGACAAGACAGACAGGGGAAAAAAAGCTGTTGTTTTACTTTCCGGATTCTTTGCCCATGTTTGCAGCTACTTTATCGATTTCGTGATTTGTATGTCTTGCCGGTGCTGTTGAGATAGGTTCATGTTTTGATGGATGGGTCTACAGTGTGGCTTGGGGTGTACGAGGGGGCCAGGGTGCATTCTGGGAAACGCTGCGGCCTCAAGGTTAGCCGTCTGGCACGCTAACAGATGGATGCGGCACACTGTAACTGACGCTAATGTGTTCAACTCAATCATTCTTTTCCTTCTCTTCATCTCTCTCATGCAGTCATTGAGACATTGTGTATTTGACAGACACAAAAGGTTCAGTAGTAAAGAATAGTAGTGGGCTTGATTCCAGGTCCAAAATAGTTTTAAATATATGCATTACGTAGCTCCACCTATTACTATGCCAGTGATATCAAACTGCAACCTTGGTGTGTCTCAAGCATTTCCACATCTCATTTTAGGCTAAAATGAGACTTGCTGCTAATTGGCTCCAACCACTTTGTAGCAGTAGTTTATCATCATTTAGGCCTGCCGTGCAACAATGTCAAATCGACCTTTCTAAATCCCAATATTAGTTTCCACCAACATCAGCCTTCACATTTTGCAGGATTTTGTGCATTTGGTGTGACCTTATGCTCTATTAAGAATTAATGAATTCAAGGTTATTGGGAATAAGGCCCATCTACAATTTATGCTACTTTATAATTATTACCAGTAAAATATACATAATCTGTAGTAACATTGCATATAAAAATATTATTATTTATTTTGCAGTTATGACCATATGAGAATCAATAGCCTAGGTGTAATTGATGTAGGAAAGAGTCCAGGAGTCCACTTTGTTCATACAGTGATTTCTTATAAGTTAGATACTACTCAAAAGTTGGGAATCAAACTACCAACCTTGCTTCACCACCTGATTATAGGATGTACCTTCAGTCTTCTGTGATTCAAGAGAAGAGAAATTCAAGGGAAATCATAGCTTTGGCTCGACAACTGCTGTTTGAGCAATGCATTGTATGATTAAGGAGGTACCTGTGCATTGACATAATTGAAATGAATATTGATACTGTTTCCAACATTCAAAGTCAATGTTGAAAAATTTATATTGACATTATCTATTTCCCCTAATGTAAAATGTAATTACATAAGCTTCACACCAATGAATCAGATGCCTTCCAAATCCACACATATGAAAATACATAACACTAAAATATTAATATCACAGTTTTGCACCAAAGCCTGTTATTGACACAAATGAGGAGTTACATCTCACACTGTCTCCTCCATCTTTGTACATCCTCTTTCTGCTGGCCTGGGGCTCTTAGTCTTTGCAGCGCTGCATATATCCAATTATAGTGTGGTTCTGACACATCGATTGACACAAGCGACATCCCGTCTTATCACAGTGACATGATGCAGTGGCGGCCAAGCACCATTAGCCCCATCAGCCAATAGGGACGCAGCGTTAGGACCCCCGGGGGCCGGACATGCAGCTGTGGTTTTAATACAGATATCATAGAAGACAAGAAGTCGTAAAGTGATGGTAAAGGGATTATGGGCCAAGAGGGATGGTTTTATGTTTGTATTCGGAGCTGTGGTAAATGTTGTTGAGGCAATGGTGGCTATAAACATTCTATGAGGCATAAGTGGAAAACAATGGAGCCATTTTTTCTTCTTCTATCATAATCAAAATCACCCCCAACACTTTTAATGCCCATTGGTTTTGGCTATTACTGGTTAGTTATTGGTAAGGCCTTTAGGGGATTATTGCATTCCCCTGAGCCATACCATACATCTCCAGTCCAAACAGGAAACCACTGTAGACTCACATTATTTGGTTATGCCATTTGGGACAGAATAAGCTCATCTCAAAGCGTGCTTTTGGGATAGGTTGTGTCCTGAGGACAGTGGCATCCTCCATGGATATATTTTGGCCCATTTCTCTTCTACCTGTCGTATTTATAGAACAATGCTCTTGCACTATTGTGTTCCACTTTTAAGTCTGCTTTGGCCGAAAGCTACTTTCTGATACTTTACTAAAACTAACTAAACTAACAACTTTTTGCACTGAAAACAAGCAATAATTCCCAACTACTTTGAGTTTGAGGTATGGAACAGCTAATTAAAGGTTTAACACATTTTACCAATTTACATACTGTAAATATGCCAAAAAAAACCTGGTAACACGGGTCGCACAAGCAAACTCTACAGACTTTTTTTCCTCAACACGTTGAACCACCACTACTTCCAAATTAATCATAACATTGATTGGGAAAGCAACAACATGGCGTGGCTCCAGCCCAACTGGACCCAAGCCACGCTTCATGTTTCCCAGAGCGTACTTTAGTGCCAGTCCTCTCAGACGAACACCTGTTGGCCAGTCCCAGCCAGCTTCAGCTACTTAATCCCATTTACACCGGCTCAAGGTTAAAGTTTTCATCGCTTCAGTTAAAACCCAGCCAGCATGCATGACCATACGTTTTCTTATATTGACTACATGCATATCCTTGGCTTCAGTCGATTTTAAAGCAGTGGTACTTAAACTTCATACAACCTTGCAAAAGACCTGGCTCTTAAAGCTAGACAAAAAATGAATTAAAATAAGCTGAAATAACCCAGCTGAAAACCAAATGATAAATTAATGATGAAAGAAAGAACATACCTGGGGAGAAAGCATGTGCCTAAGTAGACATGGAAAATTTACAAGTTTACAGCACTGACTAAATACAGGACTTAACAATCTATCTCAGCAACTATGGGCCTTAGACAAGATTCACAAAAGAGAAACACAGCCTCATTGGTGAGAGGTGGAACTACTAGCCACTAGACTAGGCCATTGTGAATTCCTATTCTGAGTACTATGATAAGCAGTCTGTACATGAAACAACAAAAATCGAATTGTTAGTGTCCTCAAAAGTTGAATTATACCATTGTTCGGATATAGTTTGCTTCCCACTTGAGTTAATACACACCACAGTCAATAAACGGAAACATTGTGTTATTATTGTTGATTTTCTTCCGAGAAGAACATTGCGGACCACAGGAAACACATGCCTTTCTTCCCACCTCCTCCTCATTCCCTTTCACTCTGCTCCCAACCAGCTCAGAAGAGATCATTAGAGGGAGAATGCATGAGAATTTGGTTGAATGGTGGGGAAAGTTTTATATGCGTCATGCTATGAGTAGTTAGACTGGTGAGGAGAAGTTAGCTAAGGGCATTGGTTTGTTTTCACAAGCTGAGGTTCCATGCTGCAAAGTATAATTGGACTTTTAAATTTGATGTAGTGCACAGTAGTAGAGTAGTGGGTTTAATCTTTGGCCCGGCTGAAAACATGAACTTAATAATTCTTCTCTCATAATTAGTTTGTCTAGATAATATTATTTATAGTTATGAAGAAGCAACAGTTGTTTTAGCTTCTTGTTAGCTGTATCACAGACCAATACTTGTTAAACAAATTTCTGGTTTAGCTCCATGACATATTTCAGTGTATTCCCTTCCCACAATTGCTGTAAGTTATATGGCATGTTATAGCCTGTAATAGCACCTGGCAATTGCTGCTTCTGATTAATTAAGTTTAATGAAGGTTGGACAAAGCACTTTCACTGAGCTTTATAACTACTGCCACTTACTGGGGAGTCCTGGTCCCAATGGGGACACTACATGTTTTATTGATAGGAGAAATCCACATAAACATACTATTGTAATTCACTCAACTGACTAAGGAAAAAAACTACATGACCATTTCAGTCTATATGTAAACTAAGGGCTAGATATTTAGATATCTTGTCATGACAAAACATTTCAATTGGCACAATAGTTCCATTCTTTAGAAAACATATGAACCAGGGGCACAGACTAATGCCCTGTAAACTATTCCATTAAGCATATTCTGATGAACTACACTTCTCGACTGACTGACTTAAAATCTCTGAAGCTTTTTACTCATTTCAGTCCAAACTTGACATTTGAACTTGACCTTTGAGAGGTATTTCTACATTACGTAAGCCCGGTAATTGCTGAGTACTCTAACCACAAGACTATGTCCTTGGACACAAATGCGGGAGCAGCAAAAAAACAAAAAAAAAATGGGAGAAAAAAAAAAGTGGGACATCAGGGCTATTGAGATACTTTACTATAGTATAGATAGAGTGACTACAGATAGAGCACTACAGGCATCTCGAAAGGCCTTGTGGACTGCATATGTTCATTGTTCCCATAAGTAACAGGTGCATTTCTCAAAATGTCATTAAATGTATAGATTTATTAAGCAAAAACACTGATAACTGATATGCTTGCTGAGAAATATGGGCATTAGCCAGGACAGTCACATATACACAGAGAGACATACAGAGACAAAAGCATTCAAACTAAAATTCACTCACTAAAGATAATTAAGATTATATAAACAGGAAGGCCTAACCTGCCCAGGCAACTGATGTAAACAAGCACGTAGCTACAACTGAGCCTGTATCTACTGTAATGTAGAGGAAGGCCTAACCTGCCCAAAGGGGATAAACTGTCCAGATAGAGATTCTAACTATTTCACTGCAAATTTCTTTCTGTTTAATTTCTTTCTGGGTTTTTGTATATATTTTTCATAATATCAAATGATATAACCAGTAATTTAGCCTCAATAGCATTAATAGATCTGTCCCATCATAAGACTCAAAATGAAATTCACTTACAACTGAATGGGGACTAAGGGATATAAAATAGTAATAGTAACACAATATCTTTGAATCTGGACTGAGTGATGCACCAAATCTCTCCCCAGTTGACCTCAATTTAGAGATGTGGAGAGTGGGTCAGCCTGGCCTAACAATCTGCAACAACATGATCCAGCGCGAGGCTTCACTGGCAGCCATGTTCACTTTGTTGGACTTTTCTTCATTTGTACAAAGGCTAGAGAGTGAGTCGGAGGAGCAGACAATTACTGATATTTGCTGGCAGCTATCAGAGAGGCAGAGAAACCCACGCTGCCGCTTCACTCCCACCATGTTAATTAGAAAGTCTCTCACAGCGCCACAGAAATCATTTTTTATCGAGTTACTTTGGTCCAACAATCAAATGATGTCATGGCATTGTGCAACACTGTTTAGATTCCACATTATTGCCTCCAAGATGCCTAAGTTAAGAAGTGGTATGGGCTGAGGATATGCAGGAGATAGATGGAGAAAGAGTGAAGTAGCAATGTATTGGAGGAAAAATAGCAGGGAAGCTGATTTCATGCTCGGGGGATTGCATCTCATTTTGTAGAAGGGGTTTGAGACGACCTGTTCGTGCATTTACTGCCACCTGCTGGAGATATAGTTAAAGTCACTTTACTATGCAGCCTTCTAAGTGAGAGGAGGAAGGAGTATCGGAAATTTTCACTCAAGTAAATGTAGAGCTACTTTAAATAATATAAGGAACCATATTTAAGAGTGAAGCACAAGTGAAAACTGATTTCATATCAATTTCTAGTGAGTGTTCCTATTCCACCTGAAATCCATTGGTGACAATGTGGAGGACCAAGAATCTTCACAGACTATATAGATGTAAAAATATATTTAATTGGAGAACATTTAAATGAGCAACATAGTATTCTTTCCTTTGCCTTTGTTCAGCCATAAGAAACTGTAATTTAACACAAGTACAATTCAAGTATTTGCCAAAAAGATATAAATAGGCTACTAGTGCAAATTTAGAGATGTACAAAATCTCAAACAATAATTTCCTAAATAAACTGATTAAAATAAGTAGTACATGATGTTCTCAGAAAGAAAAAGTATAATTTCTTCCAACAATGTACTTGACTGAGTAAAATGATCACTGATCAAAGTCAAAGTAAAGACAAGGGGTTGAGGTAGAATCCTTATCTTAAAACTGTGGTGTCATTTAGTTTCCCTGTGAGTGCTTTTTCTGAAATAGAAGCTCGGCTTTAGTAAAACCACATTGCTTTTCCCCCCAATTCCATTGTTTTTTGCCTACTTTCCTCTGCCTTATCTCCACTTTTCCACGGAGAAAACTCGCTTGATAAGGTTTCAGAAAATCAGCCAGCAAAACTTCTCATTAGCTGCAATAGGGCTAGGTTTAAGAATGCCATTATACGCTCGGGCAGGCCGGTCAATATGGGCAAACATCTGTCTTCAAAAAGCAAGAAATAAGCTCCAAAGCTGCAATGTCATGAAGGTGTTGGATAAGTTACTGTCCAAGCCCTTCATGTTCTGAGAAAATATACGTCTACATCAATATGAAATCGATGAGAGTTCGTTCTTAGTCATCCCAGGCCACGCTGAGGGCTGAATTAATGGGGCTTTCTCATCACTAATTAACACATAAACACAAGCTCCCATCTCCACAGCAGAAGTCATGGCCATTACTCATTGTCGGGGTATATCTTCAAGGTTTTCCAATGTTAAAAACCAAGACTTTATTAGACCTTTTAATGCATTTACTCTAAGGTTATATTGATTTTCTTTTTCAATCAAGGAGTTGCTAGGATCATGAGTTGAAAAATGTATGACAACAAACCTCTTTTCATCTGATTGTTTTCTGGAAGTCCTTGTAAACAAAGCTTTGAATTTTATCATTATACCTACCAGAGGGTAGCTGGTTCGAATCCCTGCCCAAGCTATCACCTTACTTATGAATGAATGTAGTTGAGTGATTGATGTTTGGTGGAGGAAGCTTACTACCACCAGTAGCGACCAGTGTCTTTGGGTATCTAGTAAAGTGCTATATACAGTAAGTGGTATGCTTTCTTATTATTATAATGGACTAGAATAGACCATTTCGTTGTGTGGTCTTTCTTCCTTTAAGGTAAACAGGCCAAGGGGTTAAAAGGGTATAAAATTGAGATTTGCTAGATCTGAAGTCCCAGACAGCGGTCGAGCCCTGGGATGATTAGCAGATAGAAGCCTTCACACGGAGCAGCTCTCCTAACAGCCTCAGCACCTCATTAGTCCAGCCCAGCAGCGCAATGCCCCCACTATTAACCGCTAAATGAAAGACCGCCAAGCATGATTACTGAAGGGGAAGTCCCCAGTCGTCATGGGGATAAGAGAGCCCTCCATACACACATATACACACACACAAACTTGCTCCCAATGATAGCCATTTGAAGGGCGTTTATGAAAGTGGGTATTTAACACATCATTGGGCACGCGGCCTCAAAAGCCAACAACATGAAAGGCTGGCTGGGACGTAACCTGTGAGGACAAATTGTGCAGCCAAACAACAAGTGCCAACGTCTGAAGATGGCACAAAGCGTTTCAGCAGAGAGCTATAAAGATCTGATAAATACTGAGTAAAGTGAAGTCAAGCCAAGGATAGATCAAGGCTCCTATAGCACTGTATGAAATTGTGAGGATATTTTCAATGAGCCTGCTTGCTTGTGTACTGTGGTATGCAATAGTGAAGCAAGTGAGTGTAGAAGGTAAAGATGTTAAAGAAGCCATCCAACAACATAGTGCAATCGAAACATACTGTATACTATGAAATGGGAAAACTAGGTATACTTGAGAGTTTAGCCTTTAATGTACTGGTTTTGGCAGGTTTTGTAAACTGTTGGAGGGCTTCTTTCATGCACAAAGAATGGACAGGGTTCCCACTTGTATTTTGTCTATCTGTCTGGACTATAAGTGATTAACAATGCTGTGTCAACTACTGTATTTACATTGACTGCTGAATCAAAGGGTGCCAACAATGCATCATATATAATCAATAAATCATTACATAATGGGGAACTGCAATAGACTCCACACTGTTTAAATAAACCCAAATGTTTCACTTCAAGTCATCTCACTCTCCTCTATCATCACCCCAGCAGCAGAACCATCTCACACTCTTCCATCACCACCTTAACAGTCAGACCATCTCTCACTCCTCCTTCATTGTTACCCACAGCAGCAGAACAATCTCACTCTCATTCATCTTGGCATAAAAAAAAATTCACTCTCTACTTTCATCACCTTAGCAGCAGAACCATCACACACTTCACATCCCTCCCCACCTTATTTGAGTCTGTTATGGTTAAAATTGGAAGGACAAAAACTTTCAATAACATGTTCTATTCTACTATTTTCATTCATAGATATCTAGACCAGTGGTTCTCAAACCTTTTTTCAGGGGATCCATATTTTGTTTGGTCATAATATTTGCTACCCAACTTTTACAATAAGTTTGGTTCACTATTAGGTCATTTATTTGTAATAAATTATAATAATTTATGGTTTGCTTCTGATTTAATAACATCGTCTTTTTGATGATGATTATGAAACTACAAAAAGAAAATCTTTAACTGAAAAATGTTTGGTGACCTTACAAAAAGTTCCGGTGACCCACTTTTAGTTCCAGACCCTATGTTTGAGAATCAATGATCTAGATAGTATCCAATCTAGTTTATGTGGGAACCCTGTATGAACATAGAAAGCATTGCCATTACTCACGATCATTGCAGTGCGTTCCAGAGTATGATGTCATAGAGCAGTCGCAGGTAAAGTTCTCCCACTGCTGAATGCACACGCCCATGTTGGCACAAGAGTCCTCCTGGCACGTGGTACTGGGACCTGGATTGTATCAGGGGCAGAAATGGGACGGAGACGGACAGAAAGAGGACACAGGTGCACAATTAAAAAGCCACAAGAGTTTCTGCTGAATCAGGAATATCATGCAGAAGTACAATGCATTGTGAACATATAGATATACACTGAGTGGCCACATTATTAGACACACTTGCTCCATTAATGCTTCTAAATGCAAATATGTCATCAACAAACTGCAAAGTAGAAAATCTATGCATTTGGGAATGTTGATATGTTAAAGACAAATCTGCTTTAGAGTTTCAAAATAGAAAATATGGGTGACTTTGAACACTGCATTGCTGGATAGAATGGATTCATTTTCTATGTTATTTATGTTTATACACATGCTCTTGGTGACAGTGTCAAGGAAAAGATTCAGGAAATACAGAAAACTTAAGGCAGACAACGTATTGTGGGAAACTGTAGTCTTTTAAGTATCTTAAAATAGTGCAAAATCTCCTAGCAGTAGCTTGCCTTTTTTTTGACTACAGAATTGCTGCTCATTGCTTTTTTCTCTTTTTTGCTCCATTCTTTGGAAACACCAAAGATGATAAGGTGGGGGTATGTATTATGAAATGAACTGTTATGCTAAGACACTAACAGCCAACATAAGGCATCTGACCTATTCTAAAGCTTGGTTTGAATTTAATTAGGTTTGTCTTCAACACATCTGCATGCCTAAAAGTACTGACTTGTGCCTTGTAATTTGATCATTAGACATTTTCATTCAGAAGCATAAGAGCCAATATATATAATAAATGTGGCAGTTATGTTTGCATTCAGTTTCTGTGCTTAGATGAAAGTGTGCGAGGACGAGACAGTGCCACCACAGGAAGTCCATTTAAAACAGTGTGGGCTATTCTTTATGCAGTGCTAGTAAAAGGTCCTCAGAGGTCCAATAACTCGCCTCTAGAGCACCAGAAGTAGCAGAAAATAACCAGGCTTAATTAATGAAAAGCTTCCATGAGGATAGGATTTGGAAATAGGGCCTGAGTGGTATTTAAAGCTGGGTTTGTCTCTCGTGGCTTCTTGCGATAACACTGTCCACATCCCTGTATGTCCTGTGTAATGTGTGCAGGTGGACACGCATGCAGTGTTCATTCCAACATACAATATATTGATGACTTATTAAGAGTAAAACTTGAGACACTGCATTCCCTCTGTGGACAAGCACATGGATATACATATCTGGCCAGACATATGAACTGCCTTCTATGGAATTTTTATGTGGTTGCTAATGATTTCAAATTCAAATTGTAGATCAAATGAGCAAAAAATAAATCACATTAGATGTATTTGGACGATTTTTTTTTTTGCATATTTCTATATGTTTTAATAGTTAATTTGTTTCAGAATTTCAGAGCATTCTACAAGATCATGTATTTTATCAATTTTGTCATTCACCTGTTTTAGGTGAAACCAATCCCGAAAAGTGGTTAGTGAGAGGGCTGGCATTTAGATTAGTGTTAGGGTTTCAGGTGACCTCCCTAAAGAGACAAGAATGCTATTCACTTTGTCGCCATTTTTTCTTCAGTTTATCAAAATGCCTTTGGACCTATATGCACCAGACTGCATGTTCTATTTAATTTAAATTGGCAATACAGGCTTTTTACCTCTGTAGTTGAGAAAAAATAACAACAAAACAGAAGTCACGTCACTCAAATGACTTTGAGACACCCTGTGGACTGTATTATGCTGGTTTTTGTTTTAAAGAGAAGCATGGTACTGTTTGAACTGTCTGATTGGTAGCACGCTGTATCACTCTTTAGTTAGTTTAGTTATTTAGATTAGTTGGGTAGGATTAGTCTTTGCGAAAGATTGCTTGTTTGGAGGTTCTAACCCCATTTTAATTTGCCAAAATGTGGATGGGTCTGACTGGCCAGGCTACAATAAGACAAGAAGACCTTTGGATCAAAACAGCATTTTAAACAACATACATGACCTGTGAAAATACATAGAAAACACTAGACAGACAAAACATCTCATGAGTTGTAACAGTGGAAGAAAACTTAAGAGCACTTGAAAACGCACAGTGCATCTTGTAGTGAATGCACTCGAGTCAGACACAGTTAAGAAGGGTATTCAAAGTCAAAACTGATGTGTGTTTGCTAGTCTTCCACACCACACATACTCTCGTACTTTTGAATACTGAGGGAATGCAGATAAGGACAAGTGCACAGCATCGATAATGAGATAAACAATCCCCCATCGTAGGGAGCTTTACCACCTGATAATATACGTAAGTAACATAAGTAACAAACAAAAGTAATAAAACATAAAAAAACAAATAATGATAGACAAGAAGTGTCTACAGTAGTGTGAGACGATGTTTGCCTGCTGAAAGTTGAGCTTGTGTGCAATGCAAGGAATTGTCAAAAGTGGGGAGATCTTGGTACTTGTATTAGAAAAGAGAGATTTGAGGGTTGCTTGTTCTCTGAAAAACACTACTTTGTGTAAAGTAGTATGCACAATAGCTCTTCAAACATGAGTAAGTAAAGCCAGCTGTCTCTACTTAAGATATTACTCTCTCCTAATTAGACAAAAACCTAAAACTGTGGTCTGGAATAATGGAATCACAAATTACCAGTTCATTAAAAGTTTATCTGTGGTGTAGCATGTTTGCTTGTAGACCTTTAGTAGACTTTCTCAATCAGAAACTGTTTTGTTGCTGCTGTTTGTTACCAACCTTTAACTTCCTAATCCAACTAAAGCTCAGAATCCTGGTACATTAGCAGCAGCCTGTTTATAAGCATAGTGTCAGTCTGTGCCAGTCTGTATGTGTCACCACTGACGTCTACCATTCAAAAACACACTACTCCCACACAGTGATCACAAAGCCTCTCTGCTCGTTACCTTTCCTCATATTTATACAAACATCACTCACTCGCCTGTTCTCTTACTACTTAATTACCATCCACTCAAACTGTTTGTTCCAATATACTGCACGCCCACATTCAGACAGGAATCATGCCATAACATTTCTCCTAATGTTTTCTGTGCCCAAAATCACACCGAAATGCTTTCATGGTCGCTTAGTTAATGGATTCCTTCACTGTTGGCATCTCATTTGTCTTCCCAAAAAGCAAGTAACCTCTGCTGAACCAAGATGACATTATGGCCACTGCTGACACCCACGATGCATTGCACACAACAGGCTTTCAGACAAGCAGGTCTCCGGGGGCGGAGTTGAACCCACTACCTTGCAGGTCGGCTTTGGTGAAACCAACTTTGTTAGCGCCAAAAGAAAACAAGCAGAACAGAAGAGAGCGGAAAAGAAGAGTAAAGGTTAGTGAGGAGCAGCATTGTTAGTGTTGACTTTTGTATAAGTTAGAATCGTCTGAATGCATCTGACACCAGGACTGAGCTAGGATATATAATGGCTTGGTGTATGTAAAAGGCATATTTACATACTGACTATATACAGTGAGTAGACAAACTTTCACAAAGCAGGTTTGAACTTCGTTTTCCAGTTTAGTTAACTTGTTCTGGGTTCAGAATTTACAGGATTCACCATAGTAAGGGTAATGAAAAAGAATTGTATGATAGAATATGCCCACCGTTATCTTGTTTTGAGTTATTTTGAAAGTGTAAATAATGGAAATAAAATCTAACTTTTTTTCACATATTATAACAATGTCTCAATTTGATGCCTTTTGGAGATTTTTCCATCTTTCCTTGGCTTCTTTATGCACATTAATACAAATTTTTACCTTTTGAAACTTTTTCCACTGTATTTAGACAACCTTAAACATTTAACTGGCACCGGCAGTGGCCAAAGGAGAAATGCAGTGAGTAAACCTGTGATCTGTGTGTGGACATAAAGTGAAAATTCGGGTGTTGCTGTGAATGTGGAAATATAGGAAAATAGGAAAAGATGAATCTTCTGAACCAACTAAGTTCAGAAAGAGTTGACTCAGAGTTCAGATTTAGTGTGTGTAATGCTGAGAAAATAATCTGAATTTAGACCTGCTTCTTGAAAGAGTGCCTTGATCTGCAGAACCTGCTTCAATTACCTATGTATCCTAATGCTCTGCTGCCATCTAGAGGATATAAGTAGTGCTTTCAGTCATGCATAAGGGATACAAGAAAATAATTCAACAAAACTAAGTGAAATAAAATTATTTGATGGAATGAGCAAACTGTATGAGGTAAAAGGAAAGGGTAATTTCTCAAAACTAGCTTCTTTAAAAAGAGAAATGTGTATTATATAATTTGGTCACACTATATTGCAAACTGTCTAGCTTTGGCAGTTTAATTTCTGTTTAATAATTTTTGCCATTACTTTTGCTGTTGAAAAATTTGTAGATAAAGACCAAACTCACACGTGTTAATTTGACAAATGTGTCGTAAGAAAAGTTGTAAATAAGATTAACAGCAATGCCAGGACAATGCTTCGAGGCCTTGTGAAGAATAATCTAATTATCCTAATATATCACTCGGGCAGGTTGTGTTTCTGTTAGCTGTAGGCGGTCCGTACCTTCGCAGCCGCGCTCAATCTGTCCGCTGCGGAAAAGGGCATCGTTGATGAGGTCTGGCAGTCGGCCGTTCAGGTCAACTGAGGCCAAGCAGCCCTGGAAGCCCTCCCGAGACACCACCAGCTTGGGCAGGTTCTGATACATGTTGGGTCCCAGTCCACCGATGAACAAGTCGCCTGGAAAATAACAAGGGAGTGAGGAGAAAGGGAGAGCAGTTGTGAAACATACACAGTGGTTTTGCTAGTACCTTTCATGATCCATGTTAGGATTAATTTATTTTTTTATATATCTAAAGATTTTACATAGAAAGGAATATCTTGATCAAAACTACTGTATTAGTAATAGGTGAGAAGGTACATAATTATCAGTGGTCTCAGATATAAAAACTTTATTTTTTATGCAGCATCATTGTTTATAAAAAACAATGGGCCATATTTCCTTGTATGCATGTTTTGGTGTGAATGCGGTGGTGTGATTGGTAAAATTTGGAGAGGCATTTGTTATGTTTTGCATGCCACAACTCAAATAGTTTTCCCTAGAGTACTTGTGGCTGCTGGTGTGTGTGACTGTGGAGTAAATGAACAATGCACACAATACCACCTGAAAAAGCACTTAATAACCAGATCATTAAGTGAAGGTTATAGTCATGTTTTTACCTTTGAGGTCTAGGTTCTTGGCCCCGTTGACGTTCTGGGTGACAGATTTGGAGTCCACCTTGAGCGTGTGTGTGTTGGAAGCGTCTCGTGTGATGACCACATTGTGCCACTGGTTATCGTTCAGAGGGTTGTCGCTGTTTCCCTTCAATAGACTTGGCCCATTGCCCAGGTTGAAGACATAGTGGATGAATCTGTCAGCACAGACACAGCAGAAGAGAATTAGTTTGTACATAGTGTCATTGTTGAACTTTGTCTTTCATCAACCAAGCTTATTGGATCGCAAACTTTTATGATTACTTCGCCATAGTGGTAATAAAAGTTGACGTTGAAATGTTTTCGGCTCCTCGAGAATGATTACGTCTGTATGGGCTTACAGAATGAAGATGCGTCAGGATCAATACAAGTCAAAGCAGTAAAAATTATGTTGGATATTAAATCCCACCTCAATTCGTCTCTTATAAAGCCATTTCTATTTCTTTATGATTGAAAAACACAGAAAAAGGGGTCACCACAGAAAATAATTTGGAGCATTATTTTTTGTAATCCTGTCTCCTAGCGTGCAGTGATTTACAAACTGATTTGGCACTGGTTTTACTCCAGATATTATACAACCTTGTTCCGTTTATCCACGCTTGGGATCAGCACAAAATCTACGCTGGCTTATGACACCAAGTGGCTAGATTCAAGTAATGATGAGCATTGTGCTATGAAAAATTTTAATTTTCTTCAATTTGAACCCGTATCTAGCCGAGTAGTTTGTGGACCACAAGGATCTATGTTGAGACCCGTTTAATTTACCATTTACATAACGTCCATTACATATAATCTACTTAATCTTTTTTTCTAAAATGGCAGTGTTATTCATTTTAAATATGCGTATTTCCTTTGGTGGATGTTAAATTTAAAAATGTTTAGCATGTATGCAAATTTCTGTTATTTTTAAAATGTATTGTTACATGTGTTTATGAATATGAATCAATTACCCTTTAACCAGCTCCACAGCAATGAAGTCATTCCCGTCTCCACTGTTGAAGATGATGAAGCCGTCTGAAGAGGTGGTTTTGAACTGGAAGAACAGGTGCATGGTGGTATAAGCCTGAAGAGTAGCCAGTCCCAGATAGCTGCCCTTGGTTTTGAAGGTTACAGGGTCAGCAATGATGTAGCGCATCCCAAACCGAGCGTTGAGTTCACAGAAATCAATGTCTCCATTTTTGCACATGTCGATGTACTGCATGCCGTTGAACTTTAGGCTCTGAAGAATAATAAGACAGAATATCAAACGTTAAACATAAAGGGGAAATATGTAAATTATATATACATACTGCTGTTAAATATTGCATGATGGATAAAATTAGAATATTCAGCCCACAATAATGCTATGAAATACTTTCACATACAGGGTCTGCTTCCATATTATAGTGTAAGCAATGACAAATGGCTGGCTGGCAGTTTGTCAAAATTCTACCAATAAAGTAATAATTGTGGGATTGCAATGGCCTAAAGCTAAGCCTATTTGTTTTTTCACCAGTTTTTACATTGTTGAAAGATAATTGTTTGATAATGACAGCCTATTTTTCTCATGTGGAATAATGAATTTCTACGCATCATAATTTACAGTAAATATTTTAGAAGTGGGTATTATTATTGCTTTAACGTGACATATTTTTACCTGAAGGTGCCCAATGAAAGGAGAGGGAGAAGAGGAGACAAAGCGTTTTTCTGTCAGGATGCCTGTCTCAACATTGTTGAACTCAAGACGAGTGTGATCACCTGCCATTTGACCTGAAAATAAGAAACATGGGACATAAAAAAGGTTAAAGAAAGAATAAATGCTGCGTAGAAAGCAAAGTGCATTATTTCATGTGTGTTATACTCTTAGATAGTTTGGTAACATTTTTTCTAATAGTTTGTGACTCCAAATTTGGAGAAACATACAGGCCAATACAACAATGAAATGTCTACTCTTAATTACATTGTGAGTAGTCTGGTTAATCTATCAAAATTAGTCTGAGAAACAATGAACATTTACAGTTTTTTACAACATGCAATTCCCCATTATATAAATTGGGATAAGAAATATGAAGTATATAAACTACATGCCATAAATAGATTATCCGGCAAAAAAAGACACAAAAATGAAAAGAGTAAAAAAAAGTAGTTTGCATTTAGCCTACGTAGTTAGCAGCATGCAATAACAGAAACAGTCTGTCTCTACCTTCAGCCATGTCGTCGTCCACAGTGAGTTTGAAGTTTTTACCGCGGCGGATCACTCGGACTGAGTGCCACTCATTGTCGTTGAGTTTTTGTCCGGCATAAAGCACCTCAGGGCCTTTGCCTGAAGAGGAGGGGGAATTAGTGAAGGGAAGGGGGAGGCACATACATGCAGGCAAACATACATACTTCTAGTAGTTAGTAGTTTGAGATTTTGGTCAGTGACTACATTTGGCCTCATTTTCAGATGATAAATTTATTTGTATGATGAAATAATATCCAATAGTTTCTGCAACACTTTGTTTAGTATTTTTGATCATTTTACTTTTTTGCACATTAGAAAACTAGCCACTAGAGGGCAATACAGCGTCACAGATCATGCTGAATTCTATTTGT
>JAVQKG010285951.1:0-10148 GCA_036025885.1 Hypseleotris bucephala
ACTTTGAACACAATGTTTATTTTTAGATAGTGCTGATGTATTGAAAATATAGTAAGTAGCAGTATCATAGTCTTGTAAATTGAGACATTTAAAATGATACTCTCTCTCTTTCACAATAAAAAACAATACCTTTATCGTACATAAGTGTGTAGAGTTGTCACAATATGTACTCAACTAAGAATAATGTTCCTTCAAAATAATATTACTTACGTAGAAGTAGAAATCATTACAATGACTTCACAATCTAGTGAAAAGACTATTAAATAAAGTAACTTTTATCACTGGTGTAACTCATTACTACCCCCTTTCTGTACACACCACATGAATAACTATGAGCTCAAAAAGAAAACACTATTCTTCCCCACACCACAATTTTTCACAGTTTGTTTAGTGACTAACCAATGCAAACTACACCAAATTAACACTTAGGCTTTATTTTGACCTTTAAAATATACGCTTGATGTGATTACATTTTAGGTCCGGTAAGTGTCCTTTTCCCTTCTCCTGAGCATACTATGAAAAGCTGGCTTCTGTCACTAATCATTTACAACCCAATTATTAGGTTCTGCATTTTTAGGTCTGCTGTATTTGTTCTGGGGCCAAATGATCCTTATTGCATCTGTTATGTGTTTGTCTTGTTTATATCACGACTCGGCACTTGGGCGAGGCTGTGCTGTTGGATTTTATGTGTGGGCACGAGCATGTGTGTGTGTGTGTTTGCGTGTGCAGCCAAGCCTAAAAGCATTTAGGTGGGAATGGGAGAGGGTCTGCTATCCTGGGATGACATCATTATCCATGATGTCATTTCTGCAGGGTGACTTTGGCACATGTGATCTTTTGGGTGAGGTCACACTTTTGCTTCTAAATCACAGTAATTGACAAGGCAGCAGTGAAATACACTGAACTCTACAGCCAGATTAATCGCCAAATTAAAATGAATATCAAATTAGCACCAAATTGTTATAATTTACACAAAGAAAGGCAGAAATAATCACAATGGTTACGACAAAATGATTTTATAACAAAATGATTTTATAACAAAATGTGCGCTGAAAATAAAACTATGCATTGTCTTTAAAATTATATAGGTTTAATCTGGGGTATGTCATAGAGGATTTAGACCAAAGCAACTTAAAAGTTGAAGAAAAGACCAAAGAGTTTGCAGTGGTGTGTGTAAAAAGTGTGGCATGGTAAAAGTGTTAAGTGTGGCAGTGGCACTCTATTACAGTTGTAAAGCCCAGCTGTGGGAGTATTTTTTATTTTTTTTCCTTGATAATTAATTTCCCACAAAAGCGAATATATGAGTTGATGTTCTTCAAAAAATTCGGCTCACATGACACAGTAAAACAAGTCTGTACAGGATTTCTCATTACCAGTTTTTGTGACTCCATTTAGAGTGTGGATTATAACGAAACGTGCAGCAGTAGTGATAGCAAGTGCTAACACACATGGTATAGTCAGACTGTAAAGCCTGGAAAAAGCAACACTTAAAGGAACAGTCATTGACCACAACAAGCCCATCTGGAAATAAGCTCCACAACTTGAACAAGTCACTGCGAATTGCTTAAACTGATTCACCAGGTTCATATGTTACTCATCTGGTGAGTGGCTGCACATTGTCTGGGTGTCTTGAGACAATGGTCGTTTAGAAACAGAATTCAAGCCAAATGTGTTAGCGTTTTTTAGTGTCCTCCAGTGTATACCTCCGGGTTATTAGCATCGACCTTATGGCTACATCATTCACTTTATCATAGCACAAAAACACACGGTTCACAAGTGCACTGCAAAAAAGAAAATCTTGATTAGTAAAAACTATGTGAATTTAGGATAATCTTGATCTAGTTCTGACTAGTTCTTACTTATTAGACCCAGATTGTTTGAAAGTAATGTTTTTTTATTTTATGTTTTCCTAATTTCAAGCTAAACTATCCGCCAGTGGAATAAGACATTTCTTTCTTATTTCAAGTGCAATATTCTTATTCCACTGGCATATAGTTGTGTGAGAAAGCACTCGGAAATACTGACTTTTCCTATTTTTGAGCTGCTTGGTGGAGGTCTGCACTCTCCTAGAGCCTTGTAGTGTACATAATTGCACTCTACTCAGCAGGGGGCCAGTTTCAGGGGGTTGAATGCGGGATGGAGTCTCCGACTCTCTGACAGCAGAGGAACAGGGGAGATATTCTTTGAAAAAGTCCTACATCCAGACTGTAATCCTGATCACTCCCAATATCAAATCACTTCTTCAAATCACCATCCCTGAAAGTAGTTTTTGTGTACAGTGGCTAACTGATATGCACACACACACGCACACACATGCACATGAACGAACACAATCACAAAGGTAAAATCTAGAAATCTAGAAGTCGTTGGTAGACTTTTTGTGGCCCTTTATAGGAACATTTTGTGCCACTTTGAAGTATGAATTACTTAAATCAAGATTAATATTCTGAATTCACAATTTGATCTAATTCAGATATTAGTTTTTGCAGTGTAGCTTGAGGCAGGCCATCCATTCTCATTAGTACCCTGTTGCAGTGGGCTGACGGTAAACCGAGCGTGTGCCAAAGTCATAAACTTACCCACTCCTCCCGCCATTACCTCATAATCATGATATCACACTAGTGTCTCACAATGATGACATCACACCGCCAGATTCACAGGCTCGGCTTTTTGATTATATTACACTCGTCTGGTTCATTCCAAAAGCCAAGGACAAATCGCAGACTGAAAGACTGGAGCTTGTCTATGAGTAATCACCAAAGCTACAAAAGAGATGAAATACTAGTTTTAAGTATTTTGGTTGAAGTTCAAGTTGATGGTCAAATTGTGAGGTCATGGTTTTGGCAGCTAAATCAGTCCGAATGAGAAAATCACTTACAGTCTGAATCACTTATAAATTCACTACTGCTATCAGTCATTTTACTTTTATAAGCTGTATTTGCTGAGTTAAAATATTTCATTCATTACTTAAAAATAAATGTGTTAAAATGCTCAATTGGATGCAGTAGGTCTAATGTGATGACCTGACCTAAGCCATTTTAGCTTAGTGAAAAGTAACATAAAGGCAAAGATCAATCTTAGGATTAATTTGACTAAAACGCTGTCTATTAATTTTAATAAAGCTCTTGGTCAATCTGTCTTGTGAGGTAAGTTAGAGGTCCAGCTCACTGCCATCCACTACCTGTCAGTGTGTAGTCTGCTTTACACAAACAGCAAAAATACTTCTGAGAACAGTTTGGAGATATATTATTTATCTAAAATGAACATCCTAAACAAATTTCACAGAGTTCTTTAAGGTTAGAATGGGTGGAAAGGAGAACGTATGAGTATAACAGTCCAAAACCATAAATAGGCAACAAAAAAGGTTTTAAAACTTGAGCTTAAGTATATTTGTGGTGCAAAAGGTTGACTATGTGCCACTTAAATATTACAGTGCTTACCAAATTTGAAAAGCCAACTATAATGGGTGAAACAATGCCTATTCATATAACTACAAAGAAATGAAACCACTGCAATAGCCACTCCTTTACTATAACTCTTTGGTGGGAATCTCCTGACATGAACTCCAGTGAAACCATGGGGTCTCATCATAAATAAACAAACAAACATTCTTCATATACGGTCTAATTACAGCCTGAAACATCCAGTGAGCAGTCTTTAATTTCTGTCCGGACTCAGAGACTGGTGGAGCCGTCTGTGGTGGACCAACAGTCGGCAGATATAATTACCACATCATTTCTGGTTCGGGGTAAAGGGAGAAGGAGTTTTGGGAGAGAGGGGCCAGCATTGAGCCCTGTAAACAATAATTAGGGTTGGGGATGGTGCATTGTGGCATGTCAACTTGGCGGGTAGGAGTAACGAGAGACAGGCAGGCATCGCTGGTAAATGAAACCCCCTAGCATATACAAGCATATATTCGCTACCACTAACCCCACAGACCTGAACTCACGCTACGTATGCTTTCTTGCTTCAGTCAGCAGAAGATGATAGCAAAAGATTAAAAATTATGTCAGTTAATGGGATTCACATACTAATTTAGTAGTGATGAAAAAGTCAAAATAAAACTGCTTTATTTTTTAACTGCACACCAAACTCTGCTACGACTACCAATACTTGCCTTGAAGTGGATATGAAGGAGGCAGACGGTTGGAACCCTGTTTCATATCAGAAATGCTGTTGTGTACTTGGGCAAGACACTTCAGCCACTTTAATTGGTGATAGTCCCAGGTATGGCTTTTATGTCTCCATCAGTCTGCCCCAGGGCAATTGTGGATACAGAGGGACAGTAGCTTATAACCACCAGTATATGACTGGAGTGAATAAATTCAAGACTCAACTTTATAGTGCTTTGGTGTTTTAAATAGTGCTTTAAATCTTATGCTTTTACCACTACTACTACAACTACTCATTCTTTGATGACTATTAAAACCACCATGATTACTTCAGACTAAAGAAATTACAAAAATGTTTCCAACATTTACAACACTTTGTCATCATCAAAAGGTCACCAAGTCTTACAAGTATGTATGGTAAGTTCCAAAGTAATTACCAATCCTAACTTCAAACAGTCAACAGCCTTTCTTCCAAAGACATCTATTGTTTCTCGTAAACAGTGCCAGAGTCTGACTTTATCTATAGAACCTCAACAGCTTATTGTATGTACAGCAATTGGCAACAAAGTTAAAGCTATAAAACAAAAGCGGTCATAGTAAAGTCATAACAATAAAAGTAACAAATAAATCACTATTTGAAATATTTGTAGTGTCAAGACATACTTTATATAGAACTGGACACTTAACTGGGTAGAACCTGTACCTAATATATTGACATCTGATGGAGTCTTCTGCTGCTGTAGCCCATCTGCTTCATGTTTTGTATTGTGCATATCTTTTTAATCATTATTAATAATTAACCAATATATGAGAACTAAACTGCTGCCCCATGGATATCAAATTATCTGTAAATAATCAGAAATGCCATGTTCAAAGTCACTTCAGTCATTGCCTTTATTCTGATGCTAGGTTTTAACTTGAACATCTTTGTCTATTAATGTAATACAATAGGCTTATCAGCAATTTCAGTCCATGTGTGGCCCTCAGAAGGCTTTGTAAAACAATAATGAACACATCCTGTATCATAAGAATTGTACTGTAAAATACCTAATGTTGAGGACATTAAAGGATTAAAGAAAACAGAAAATGTATTCGTTTGCCAGGTCAATGTGAGGGCAATAAACTAGATTTGCCCTGCAACAAAAGGAAAGCCCTCTTTTTGACACAACATTTATTAATTATATAGTGGAGTAGTGTGTAAAGTATTTGTGTAGTAGTTTTTATTTGGTAGCTCATCTCAACAGGTTATCGGCCCTACACAACAGTCCCTGCCCACTCCTGGGTAAACAATTAAATTACTATCTAATTTAGTGGCTACGTGTATATAAAAAACAGCCATGTGCCTATAAAACCTCTATAGATTTGAAAGCCACAATCTTTATCAGTTAAAGTTGCAGCTTGCTGTAAATCCTTGATATTCCGGTCATCTTGTGCACTGAAGGAAAGCGGAAATACCAGCGCAGTCGAGGCCCCACACATAGAAGTGATGCTGGGAATGAGGAGTCACCATCATGTGGGGTGGGGGAACGAGACTTTACGGGAAGAAATATCTCCCTAGTGAGAGCAAAAAGTGCTTTATGTTTAACTAAGTGTGTCTGGGTTTGCACACAAGATATGCAAGCTGCTAAAACACTGACAAACATGCATGAGTGGATAACATTTGGGTGATCGCGGCGTTCCCGACATTCTTCCTGTGCATTTCCAGGCAGCGTGAGGCTCCGTGCTCTGACATCATGCGGGGTTCCTCTGTGCTCTCCACATTGTGCCTCCCGTTCGCTCACACAATCCCACCCATATTTGGAAGAGAGAGGAAGGGAATCCCAGATGATGACTCAAAGGCTTCTGCTGCCAAGGGGAATTCTCTCCACATCTGTTTTTATGCACCGAATGTGTGTATGTGTGTGTGTTTGCACTGTAAAATTTGACCTCACTAGAAATGACCATATTATGCATTTTGTCAGCTTCTTAAATTGATTTTCCTCAAAAGCAATGATTGCAAATGGGAGCTATTGCTTTTGTACTTTCCCTTTAAGGTCTTCCCCCTGATGCCCATGCATTCTTCACTACCACAGCTAATGTAACCCCTCTTTGCACTCATCAATTTATGTACAAAACAATTTAATCTCTTAGCTTCTGAGAAAGTCTGTGCCTCAGCATACAGGAATACACAAGAATAAAATAATACCTTTTTAATAATACCTTCATAAACAACTATATAACATGGTAAATAGCTAAGAAAATTTGGCATAATAGGGCTAGAACTAGAAAACTAAAATACATGTAGCCAACAATTAGCTATAGCTATATATTAGCAATAACTAGTATTTCAACCTATAGATAACTAATAGACACATTCATAAATACATATTTCTGACCCAGTTCATTTTCTAGATATATTTTAGTTGAGTGAACATATCAAATTTTATAGTGTATGAGTTTATTGGTGTGTACATTACCTCCTCGAGCTGATGATAGTTTCCATCTGAAGCTGATTCAAAATGACTATGTGGCTTAGCAGCTGGGAAAGTATAAAAGTCTGCATCTATAAAGAAAAAGAGGTACCCAAGTGATGCTGGCGATCTA
Source organism: Hypseleotris bucephala (assembly GCA_036025885.1). Lineage (NCBI taxonomy): Eukaryota > Metazoa > Chordata > Actinopteri > Gobiiformes > Eleotridae > Hypseleotris > Hypseleotris bucephala. The sequence continues at coordinate 6,696 of JAVQKG010285951.1, forward strand.
TTAATAGCCTGCTTTGTTTGGCAGTTGTGACAGTTAAAAGTCCGCTGTGGTGAATATGTATGCCCACTTTTGATATTTTCAAGAAAGATGTAGAAAATAAGATCATTATTATCATCTTACACTATAGTGATATGCCAGTATCGACATATTCTTAGTTCTATACTCAAGTAGTTTTTATTACCCCCTTTCTATATGCACAATTAAAATGCTTTTTTTTTTTTGCCAGTCAAACATAACCGTAATCCTCTGTGTAATGTACTACAGACAACATGTATACCACAGATGAGTATTGTAATCAAATGGAAAAAAAAAACTATTTTTGCAATATTATATTACCCACCCCTAAAACAAATACGCACTTTCACGGGATACAGTGGTGACAGGATAGCTCGGGGCAGAGTCAATAAGCTGCACCCAGTCAACCTGCAGCCGACCACCACAAATGAGGCCACAGAGATAGATAGGACCATGGACGGTTCAATGTGAGCAGCAGAGTGTGACCAACCATCTACAGCCTGCTGCTTCTAATCAACTCCCCTACCTCCAAATACTGAAATTATTTTGTGCAAGAAAAATCTAAGTTTTAATTTTCATTCGAGAGAACAGCACAGTAGCTTTGGGGCAATGGGAAAGAAAGAACAGACCGTAGTAGTTATTCTCTTTGTTGGTGTAAGACCGATGGGGATTTTTGGTTCTCTGTCAAGATGCAAGGCTCTTGAACTTTTGGGTATTGCAAAGACCTATCAGGCCTAAATTTAGACTTACTTTGTTCTGGTCTGCTTGCTGGTGACAGAGGACTGGCTCTCTTGGGGTTGTCTATGGTCCAATGTAGCAGAAAGGCCGCTGTTGTTCTGGGTGTCAGTCAGAAACACAGACGTTCCCTCCAGCAGCCTTAAAAAGAAAGAGCGCTTTCATGGAATATTCTGTTTAGCTGAACACTGTCCTGTATGATACTCGCGAGAGCAATAAAACAAGTAATTCACAGACATCTCACCCACGCTCGCTTTGCCCCAGACTTCAACAACATAAATCAGTGTGATTAAACGAAGGGCTATAGTCAGTGGTTACAAATGTGCATACAGTATGTAGATCATTACTGGACATACAGAATAATATCTTACAGTACTAAGCAAATTATGTAACCACTCTTCAGAAGTTCTTCCCATCAGTGATTGTAGGCTGCTCAGTGCTCACATCTTTCTGTCGCTTCATGCTATCCCAGGCAGACACAATGAAGTTCAGAACCAAAACTGGAGCTAAAGTACGTTAAGATGGTTGTAAAGGCTCATGCAATGGGTTTATGTCACAATGGTAAGTCCTGGATACAAACAGTGTTCTAAAAAGCACAGAAATAGGGCTCAAGAGGTGGAGGGTCCAGAGAGTCTGTGATTAAACCAAGTCTAAATATGATACCAGAACAAGGCCTAAATGAAGACTAAAACATCTAAAAAGTCTAAATACATAGCCTTGACCTAAACTGGGTCTAAAGTAGTGCAAAAGCAGCACTAAATAAGGTCTAATCTGGGACCTAATATAGGAATAAACCAAGACTCAATGTCTAAACCAAGACTAAAAAATATCTAAATCAGGATAAAATCCTTAATAAACATTGACTCAACAATTTAAACAAAGTGAACTATGAAACCAGGAATCAAGGGTAGTGTTAAAATCCAGTTCCAAATCTGATCTAATCCAAGACTAAAACGGACTGAAACCCTTCACTTGTGCCCCTGGTCACAATTTTGCGCTGATGGTAGATTATATGAATGGCCCTAAATTGATAGCTTTTAAAACATAATGTGCATGAAACGTGTACAAATTGTGTCCAGTTAAATTTGCACTACCACCATGATAGGAAAAAAAAAACAAGTGAGTCATTGAAAACCAACTGGGACTCACAGTGTCATATCCTGAGAGAGGGAGAACAGAGAAGACTTTCCAGAGGATTCAAGACAGATGGACCACCGATCTGCTTCAAATACGGTGCCAAAGGACAACTAGTCACCAAACATCCCGCACTCAAGACCAGCAAATCCTAATGGGTGTACATGAGAGTCAAAACAAATTAAATTTAACAGCATAAAATATTTAAAAAGACTAGAAAAAAATAGTATAGCGCCAATAGTGATGCTTTATTACCGCGGTGGTTGGGCGACATCTAGTGGGCGATGTCAGGAACTACAGAGCACACCACGTCATGTTGGAGCAGTCCATCGCACTGACGGGAGAGTTCACTGCATAAAAATGTTTTACTTAAACCTTAGCCACATTGTCCCTTTAAGTGCAAGTTTCTCATAAAATAAAGTTTATAAAGTTGAAAAGTCACCTGTGTGTTGATAAATTAAGTTGTTGACGACAAGTGCTCACGTTACCGTAATTGATTTCGCCTTTTCTCCTACGGGAAGACAGCAGGAAGAGTGTGCAGAGTGGCGCCTTTTCTGAGCTCATGAGATACAGCAGGCAGATCCCAAAGCCGTGTGTTATGCTAACAGTTGCAAGCCTCAAGTATTGAGTACCACTTGGATAACAGTACGCCAGTCTTTTACATAAACTCCACAGTATGGCCACTAAAAAGAAGCGGACGCACAGTACTCAAAATGACAGCTGGGTTGTTATTGCTGCAGGTAAAAGCTAATTTGAGCTAACGATGCTAACATGTTGTATTCTTGTCTTGATCTGTTTACGGCAGCCAGTAACACGAAATTCAAAGACATCCCATCATGCAATCTTGATATTTTATTCATAAACGAATACCTCAAACCTTTTTATTTATTTTTTTGCAGAATCAGTTGTTGACACAAAGAAGCACGATGCTGATCCAACTTTTATAAAACTAAGGAATCCACGTACAGGTTTGAAGAATTTGCATATTTTTCATATAAATGCACTAGTAGTTTATTTGCAATGTCATTATTTTATCGAACCAACTTGCATGCTCAGTAGCTAGAATAGAAAGTAAATATCGTATGTGAAAGTTAATGTTCCTCATTTTGTTGATTTCCAGATGCAGCATCATTGTATCTGTTTGGCAGCGGGGATACTCAGCTTTATGAAGTGAAAGCCTTTGATGAGGACTGTCACAGCTGGTTTATAGGTCAAACAGTACAACAAGGTTTGTATCTTTGAACGTAGTTTTGGTGGAGCTGCATGGATTAACTGTCATTTTACAGCTGTGAGATGTTATAGTGGACACTGAGTGTTTTGTGTAAACAGATGGGAGACTCCTCTTTATCACTCCAATGGACCCCCTCTATCTTCTTCTGCCATATTTGATCAATGCTGGCAAAGAGGTACAGTACACCAAGAGAACAAGAAAAAAAAAAAGATTTAACCACAAGAGGGTCTGGCTGCAGGCTCCACCACCATGTACCTCCACCACCATGTACCTCCACCACCACGTACCTCCATCACCATGTACCTCATGAAAAATGCTACAGTTCCTATTAGTTGTAC
>JAVQKG010286008.1:0-10166 GCA_036025885.1 Hypseleotris bucephala
TTAAAGTCAGCTAAAATTGTGATAAAATCGAAAATGTGATCTTGGCTTAATAAAAATTGTTATACTATATTTTTTTACCATATTGCCTATCTCTACATTGAATTGGGCATTGGGCTGTATTTGGTGCTATGGAATATTTACTTTCTACTAGCAGTGGCAGTATATTGTGGTGAACGACAGGTAATTTATAGTGTATTGTGGAAAAGCAGGGGTCGGTCCCAGGGGAGAAAAACAGCCCCTCTAAATATGTGTCTAATGTCCCACAGTGAAAAGAGAAAACAAAGGTGAGGTTAAAGGGCTAATAACCGCAGTACAACGAGACAGAATGTGTGAGCTTATGTGTTGTTAGAGGATGCACTTCCCCGGGGAATGCCTTAGGGACTGCCTTACAATAAATAATACACTATGGCTGTGCATTCAGATGATCATGTAACCTAAAGTGTATAGTAGGAATCACAGTAAACAGGTTTTTACTGGGTCTTTCACCTGTGGGATTTCAGTATAGCCTGCAATGCTAACCTGTTACCGACCTCTCCAGTCGGTTGAATGAGAATGAACTGGATGAAAATTATTTAATTTAATTTAATTTATATTTTTTTACTTTTATTTTTTTATGCTGGTTTCACAGTAATGTACCATTTAGAAAAAAAAAAGTGCCGTACAATTTGCAATAACTTGTTGAACATTGCAATAACAATATGACTTAAGATAATTTTTTCTCAAAACCATAATATTATTATTTTAGTTTCTTTCCATACAGACATCGCATTTACAGATATTACAGTTAACCATATATTGTGCTAAAAAACACACACTCTTGTATGCCATATATTAACATGGTACCCCTTCCTGCTACTATAAAACATCTGAATCCTTCAAGCACCGATTGGCTTTATGCTGACCGACCGCTCTGCTTCTGCTGCTGCCTCCGTAACTGCCCACATGGAGCACCCAATCACACAGTACACTCACATAACTCCAGCCTTCACAAACGTGAATAATTCAGCTTTTGCGACGGCCAGGCGAGTGCATGAATAGGCTGGACCGGGGCGCTTAAACAGGTGGATAACATGCATGCAAAAGTTGCGCTAGGTCTATAGTGTTTGCATTTGTGTAAATAGGCCTGGGCGGGCTACACTGTGTCGTGAGCAGGCTCTTTCTCATAGCACAAGGTTGAATCCTTCACCATCCTTGCAGCACTCCACACAAATCCTGTTACCACTACATGACCAAGATGAGCTCACAGTGCATGCAGAGGTCCGCAGACACATAAATAAACACGTATCCATGGCGACGGCAACGGGGCAAAGTGCAAAGTGAAGAAGACCAAACAGGAGAGGGAAGCCATTGAGAGGGAGGGGATGTACTTAAGAGCGTGTTGACATTGCAGTAGCCCACATAGCATAATCTTCCTCCCTGTTCTCAGCTGCTATTTCCATAAAGCTGCCTCCTGAATCACTGCCAGCCCCTCGCACTCCCCACAGGTCAGACTCTGCTAATACTAAAGGAGTACATGCAAGCACTGAACACATTTTCACCAAGGCCTCACTCCAAGACAATCACTGGAAGGTACAGCAAATAGACACGCTGCAGTGACAATGAGTATTTCCTGGCAGTGAAAAGGACAGAGTTGAAAGGGTTTAAAGGGAGTGGCTGGGTACTATGGTGACTGGATGCAGAATGGTATAGAGAAGAAACATAAACGCTGAGATGCACACTTGCTTTTCAATGGTACTTGGCCTTGTAATAGAAAGTAAAAACATGCAACATAAAATTTCAATGTATAGGTGCAATCATTTATAGTGAACTACTGTAAATATGATCATCACAGATAGAACAACACTCATCAGCAAACTGTCCTAAGCCGGATTCAAACTCACAACATTGGGGCGACCATTTCAAGCTCTGAATGTGGGCTGAACACTCTACCGACGGAGCTAACCTACACAGTAAAACCTAGCATGTAAGTTCAACTCAAATTAATTGGGTAAACTGGTTGCACCGAATTGTTTGAGTTTAAACTCATTCAGATTGTAGTGATTTCTTTTGTATATTTTCCAAAAAGAATACTTAGCGTAGCGTTTTTTTTTTTTTTTAAGATTTAAAGATAGAGCACGTATTTAAAATTTAAATCAAATGTTTTAGAATTTGTAAAAACTGGATTATTATTTAACTCTTTTTTTTCTTTACTAAATACATACATTAATAAAAACACATTTTCTTGACATATTTGGGATCGTTTTGTGAATATTTAGCAGAATTGAGTTCAAATAATTATTTTTTTTTAATTTTTTTAATTATTTTTTATTGTACTACTGACTTAGAGTGTAGGTTGAAATGATCTACCTAAAAAAGGAGCATGTGAGTTTATATCAATAGATACAAAGATGCACAGCATAGAGCCAGAAAATCCACACCTTGTAAAGTGTCAGAGCTTATCTGGTTTCTCAGGTCAAACCCATGTCAGCCATTTATGTCCCTAAGGTTTCCATCAGAGTTCACAGCAGGGATCTACTGTATATTCCAGTCCAGTACACTTCCATTAGGTCGCACTGTTCCTCTAGCAACTAACAGGGGACATGGATAATAATATAATAACATCTAGGAACACCGGGATATCCTCTCAATATCTCCTGATACCACAACACTCTCTGTGAAGGTGCAGTCAACATGATGGTGTAAAGGATTCTTAACAAAACAATATATTTTAGCCCATGTTTTCTGATTATTAGCACGAGGAATTGGTAAGTAATTGCCACGTGCTGGTCTTTTTAATGATGATAAACTATCTTGGACTCAAGGTTATGTTCTGTTAAAATTTAGTAGCTGCACTGATCAAAAGGTCCTGCAAGAAAGTGATGCAGGTGTGAATGATTACCTTATAACTTATCGATGAAGTATTCCTGCTTCACATTAATCAAAACATAGCCTGCAGCGAAGCAAATATCAAAGAGAATCCACAAACAAACAACTAGCATTTCTACTTACCATCAAGCAGTAAAAAATAGACTTGTAAAAATAGAGGCAAGATTGAGACTCTAGTATGTGTGTTGGATGCTATGATAGGTAAAAGGTAGGGCTGGACAATTTTGAAAAAATATCTAATTGCAATTTTTATGAAAGATATTGTGATTGCAATTAGATTTGCAGTATTGTTTTTAAAGACAAGATTGAGTTCACAGAGCATATTTTAAACATGTCTGGAAGCATTAATACTTGAAAGAATACTAAAATATTAACGGTTAAACTTCTCCAAGAATTACTTGCCTTTCAAAACATGTATTAAAGGTTATGCATTTTTATTATTGATGTATGTTATAATCCAAATTTGTATCTCTATATACCTTTTTTGTATTTGTAAACATTCATACACTTGTTAACAAGTCAAAAAGGTTATATAGTTGACAATGTCTGTTGTTTTATTTCTGTGTCCAGTGATGTTTGTGTGGGTTAGTCAAGACAAAGAGAAGGGAGCTGCAGTGCAGCCTCATCTGTGGGGCCTGACACCCATCAACAGGGGCCTGTTACATTTCTATGACACGCTCTGTCTCAGGAAGCTGTGGAGAGACAGGAGACAGGAGGGTGGGGGGTGGCTAGGGAGAGCCAAGTCAGCAGGAGGGCTAACTAAAGCCCAAGTACAAGGGAAGGTTTTTAATACACGTTCAATTTCACTTACACTGTAAAAATGGACATTTTGACCATACATGGAAAAATCATGAAAACCAATTGCCTGCCAGTGGTTTTAAAACTTTGGTGGTATGTGGGTTTTTATACTTAGGAGTCATTATTTTGTCCTGGTGTAGATCTGGTTAAGTATTGATTTGTTTATGGCTTACATGTGGTTTAGTCCTGGTTTATTCCCTGTTTTAGCCTAGTTCTAATCAAGTCACAATTAAGAACTGTTTTATGTTTAGAACTGACCTTGTTTTGTCTGTTTAAACTTGGTTTAATCTTGGGTTATGTTAGGCCCTCAGGTAAGTCAAATAAAACATTATCATTAGAATTTGAGAGGACACTACTTGTAACTTATTTTACTGATGTACTGATCAAATCTAGTGTGCATCTAACCTATACACATTATGGGAATACAAAGGGAATGCAGATTTTTGCTGTGCTCCTTATAAGCAGTGATTAATGCTACTCCACGTGAATAACTGTTAAACCATGGAGAGCAGATGGTTTGACAGTTTGGTCATAGAGCATCATCAAATTTGTTAGCATCTCTGTCATGTATACATGCAGTGGTATGGTCCCCGGGGAAGGTTAATGTCACACTCTCCCGCTGAGTGAAAAAGGCCATGTTATTAATGAATATGAGATCTGAGAGAATATAAAGGAACTATAGACACTGAAACACTACTCTCATGAACACATCCTCTGGCATTTCACACAGGGACTTTTAATCTTTCTGTCTTCTATTATTCAAATGCCAAGGAAAAAATAAGAATAAGCCCTGCGGCGTCAAGCTTGGCTAATTTGCAGAATAAACAAAAGTGTTTTTCGGGACAGTCGGAAGATGTTACAGTGGTGGCAGCTGTATATATTAATATTTATCTACAACTTCTGGCTGGTTTCTATTGTGGTCCAGCAGAGAGTGTATACTAGGATGAGGGAGCAAAGTTGACTATCTTTTTTTTGGACATTGTGGATAGTGCTGTATGCTAACCCTTCACAATGTTTTTTAATGAATTTCTATACCACTTCACTGATGAATAATAAATGTATGTACCAGAGACCATTTTGGCTGCTCCCTTTCTTTCTTTCAGGGCTTTCCCTATAATTCACTTGAGTGTTTTTGGAATGTTTTTATGGTCAAAGTGGTAACCCACAGTCTGATCTAATGATGCTGTAGTGGACAGGGGCGGGACTAAATTAAAATAATTATAATTATGACAGATTACCTATTTTTTATCAAAGAACATGGTCATATTTTCTTTTTTTCAGTAAACTTACGGACTACAGCATTTAATTACACAAAATAAATTAACTGGCACTAAATTCATATTCAACACAAGGAATATATAATGTGATATAGGTTGCGGAGGTATATTCACAATTTTGACTTGCTGACTTGCCATAACTGACATCCATTTAGGTGTAGACTGTTAGCTGCTGTATATAGCCAATGACAGACACATGGAAAAGTTCAAAATGGGCTTTCTAACAGCAGGGCGACTGAAATGTTTTCCAAAGTGCAGGGTTGGCTGGTGTTGTTGCTGTGTGCAGATGGCAGAGCAGACCACCATAGAGAAAGTATAAAGTGTAAGGACAGACGGACACACAGATAGACACACACTTACCCCTGGCAGTGTTTTCTGTTCGTGGAGAGCGTTCTGGGCTTTGATGGCCGACTCTCGGGCGCAGTAAGTGAGAAATGCACAACCTGCAAACAGAGTTACATCAAAACATATTACTTTAATCTATGCCGAATTGTTTCCAAACTGCCAAATAACAATAAAAGTCTGCCCTCTGGCCATGTCCATGCACCAAGCAATAACCATGTGTGAGTACTATGAACAGTTGTGACAGCACTGGATATCCTGCGGTAGAAAGAAACAAACTGGAAGGGTGACTTGAGAATTAAAAAAAAAAAAATTCCATATAGGACGGAGGCGAAGGGAGTGAAGGCAGAGTATTGAAGCAATCATTTTCCCCGACTGTCTGAATAAATAGATTTGCTTGTGTTCTATTAATGAGGTTCATATGGGTTACCATGCATCATATTTCTGCCACTTTGAAGATGGTTTATTAGCAGCCGGCGTATTTCGGATCTCATTTCTACAACAAAATATATTCGGTGGGTGGTGATGTATTACAATGTCTTTACGTAAACCACATTCCAGTTTTTTTCTGGTGTTTCAGATTGCCTTTTGTGTGCTGCTGCTGTACAACCTCTACAGTAGCCTGTATTTTTTTATACCCATACAACCCCAACTGTGAAAGTTACAGGGAAATGTCCTGTCCATTATTGATCAGTTCATCCATTTAGAACCCAAATTCAGATTCAGAGACAACCACAGGGCGAAAAGGCAAAGCAAATCATAATAAATACAGAACTGTGCAAATATTTCAGGATGGAGAAATGCAGTAAAGTAGCAATGGTTTCATAAAATGCAAAGTGAGGAAGAAATCATTCTTCCAAATATTACCATTGTGATACACGTGATTGCCATTGCCAGTTAGTTAGTTTGCTTCCAGTTAGTGCAGCCTTCAATTGGTTTAGGTCCACATTACCTGATCTTTACGTCACTGAATCTGTCTTGGATTAGAATGAAGACACAGAAAGATCCAAAAGAACCAAAGTGTGGGTACATTATTGGATTTCATAGATTTTTTTTTTGTTTGTTTTGCTCACTTTGCATTTTTTAATTTTGATTATTGGGCTCATGATGTCTTTTTTAGAACAACATAATATTCCGTAGTTGAAATATGGTCCTTTAGTGTCAAAGTGTCATGACCTTAAAGATGGCTGACTGTAGCATGGTGTCACACTGGTCCCTCCTCTCCCTTGTCCCAGCACCCTTAACCTAATGATTTCCAATGAACATGCAGCAAATCACTCATTCATTCAAACCGCTGTCTCACTCTCTTTTGCTGCTTGTAAAGAAATGCAAAGGCAGTAGAAATATGACTGTTTTGAGGTGCTTGCTTTGCTTGTTTCTCAAACCACTGAGGGTAATGGGAGCGAATAGATGGTTGTTTTTTTCTCTCTTTGTTTACTCTCTTAAGGCATGTTGTTGTTTGTTTACTTGACAAATACTTGCCCTATCTCTAAATAAAGGAACATGTATTTTGCATTACAATCACAAACATGATTTATTTTTTAATATGTAATGCAAAAGGCTCTGAGAATAAATTAATAACACAACACAACTCCAGCAAACAACAGAGAAACATGAACTCCAATCAAATGTGATTCTGGTTTTTAATGTATGGCTTAATAAGAATTTGCAGGCCATGGGCAAAAAAGCTTTAACAACCCTATAATTGGAATCCAAACACGTACAAATTGCCAGTGCTGCAGTGCATACCAAGTGCAAAAGTGGGAGATGGGGATGGGTGGGGGGGCATGATGAAATTGTCTGAAACACAACAAAAAGCCACTGTAATCGGAGCCTGCTGACACAGCACTGGGGGAAGCCTACCCGTTGTGAGGAGATGATCTTCAGCATCATATGATAGGAGAAAAGGGTATTTCTCAAACTATCATTTCAGCTCCAGGGCAAACCCAAAAAACTCCTGTATAGGCTGCTTCCTGCCTCTATACGCTTGCTTTACTGTTGTGGATTTATGCACTCTGTAAGCACTTGTGTGCAGGGAAAGTGGACCAATTACCCTCCGTCACCATTGTGAATTCACTTGTAATTAAACACTACAGAGAAGAGGAAAAGAGCCTGGTTAAGACAGTCAGATACAGAAAAAAAGAAATGCTATTCAATGCAGTTTACACTATAGTCCAAGTGTGGGGTACGTATTATAGAAACTCAGTGAAAGTATAGATGCTGTGGGTTTAATGAGAGTTGCTCATTGGTGCATACACCTGAAAAGTTTTCCAGGTTTATTACAGCCTACAACTCTGTAGCAACAGGCCTTTTCATATAAACAAGTACAATACAATTAAGATAAAAACATGATAATCTACATCTATTTTTTTAACAAGCTAACAATAACCAACCAGCTGACAACATAAATTGACATTAACTAATTATGCAGAGCATCAGCTGGTGATTTTATAATAAGTGCTTTATATCCTATGAAAATATTTTAATTGAATAAAATGTATATGTTCACCAATGCACATGATTAATTATGAATAAGTAAATATAAATATAAAATATCTGTATTGCATGGACAAAAGAGTATGAGAGGTATAATAATACTGTATGTAATTTTTCACTTCAGTTTATACTTGTACATGTAGTTTTGAAAGATAATCACAGTCATCTAATATTTTTTACACAGATAAAAAAGAGTGATCAACTTTGTGTCAAACTTATGGTTCAGCCATTCCTAAAGACTAGGCTACTTTTCAAAAAGCTTCACTCTTTTCACTGCCTTCTTCATAGCCTTTTGCTCCTTTTTCTCCATTCCGGTGCCCCAGAGGAGTTGAGCTACCCCGGAGTAATGAAAAAGTGTGAACCTGCTCTCAATGTGGCATTTCCTTGGCCACAAAGTGTGAAGGTAGCAGAAACCAAGTCGGCCCAATCCTGGCACGGGTCTGGCTTGCTCCCTCACACATCATTTGCACTCTGTAGAAAACGCTATCACAGTGGCTAAAGTATTGCTTACTGCTTTTATGGTCGTGTGGGGCTCAGAGGGACTCAATAGCCTTTTTGAGGGGTCAAAAGCTGAAACACACATCATCAGCGCTGATACAATGTGATTATGGGTTGAACCAGTGCCAAACGCGGTGGCATGCGGGGCCAGGTGCCACACGTATGACTGCGAGGGGTAATCCGTTTGGTCTCAGAGAGGCTTTTAACTCCTAATCACTCTCACCAAAAAGAATCTACGGTGTTGTGTTCACACTCAAATAATCATGCCAATGTTGCTGTAATAATACGACGAGCCGACGCACAGAGCTGGCACAGATTTTGAAATGCTCTCACTCATTGTTCTGACAACAATATTTTTTTTTCGGTCCACACTTAATGGGCTTGTAATGAGCGCTGTAATATAAGCAGTAGCCTAGCGTAACCTGTAAACCTTAATTAAGTCAGACAGGCACCTTAAAGGGGAGCCGTGCGCAGTCACCATCTCCTAATCCTGGGGCTGTGAGTACTCTTCCGTCATTTTTTCATCAGTCAATCCATCCGTTCATCTGGGCTGCATCCAGCTTCTAATCCCCCTTCTATTTCTCCTTTCACTACTCCTCCCCTCCATCTCCTCACCTTGAGCCATGCCTGAAGGGGTGTGTGTGTGTGGAGGGGGGTGTTGCCGAGTGCCGTGGAGCATCGATGTCCATCATGAGGACAAGAAATAGTCCCCGGACCCTCCCTGCTATCCTTTTTGACCCCTGACTAGGAGACCTCAGCCATTGATTTGTTGCTGCTCGCTCACATAGACTTCACTTGGGGCCGTGAGCAGCAGTCAAACAGATCCATAGGCAACACATCCCAAAGGACGGCTGGCTTGAGTTATTTGCACAACCTGAAAGTGTGTTATGAGCTGCGGATGGGTAGTGGCTAATGAATGAGTGAGTGACAGGCACAATAAATATACTATATATTATCATAACAAAAGGGTTTGATACTTTGCCTTTGGGATTAAACAGTGTCAAGTACAATACTTAATACCATGTGTGCTAAGTGTTGAGTATCTGTTAAGTATCTCACTGACATATGAAATTTATCGTGTAAGTATATTTAAAAAAACAAGTTTTATAATGCATTTTTATCTCTTCTAGTTTATGATTTCACTTGTACTGCTTTGTTAGTTATTTTATACTATGGCTAAATCCAGCCATGAGGAGTAAAAAAGATAAGTACTGTGCTTTGTGGCTTTACCTCAGAACTTGAAGATCTATGTTAGATGGTCCATCTGAGCATTTAATCTTACAATTGCGAGATAGAGCCTTGGCTTATTGAAGTATCTATAATATGTTTAAAGGTGTTGCCAGTAGTTATGCACCAAACCATATATAATTTTGGCATCATTAGTTACATTACAGTGTTCAAAGTAAGCTTGGGCTTTTGTAGCGTATCTTGCTACTTCATTGCTGCTCTTAAAGCCAGGCCCTGATCTATAAAGTATATACAAGTGGCCTGCATCCCTGATGAGCGAGATAATTGACACTGTTAATGGATGGAGTTTCACAGAGCTGTAAATAATGTGCAGAGGTTCACACTGGCTGCCTCCTGCTGTAAACCGGAGTTCACCTGCCAACCCCGTCCCTCCCCCAGCCAAGTCTCCTCTGACCACCAGATTTACACACAAATCAATACAAGTTTTCTCTAAAGCCCCTCCCTAGTCAAAGTCAAAAAACTGCCCTTCTACATGTACAAACAAACAAAACTTTAGCTTTTTCATACAGCCATGGTACAAAAAGTGTTTACAATCAGCGTTTTGGTTTTATCACAATATGGAATTGCATGTCTATGATATAATGGATTATATGATGGACTGTGTTTGACTTCCCCTAGTAAATCTAAATATTTAAGGATGTT
>JAVQKG010286311.1:0-19439 GCA_036025885.1 Hypseleotris bucephala
TGCATGTTTAGTATTGTGTAACATTCTAGATTTTTTTTTATTATTATTACATTTTTGCCCCACCCAATATAAACTAGATTGCACTATTTGGTTACACCAATATATATGCAACCCGAAACTGAATGTGTGGCAATAATATATAGTATTAAATAACGATAAATCCGAGCATTTATTAATAATAAAAGTATGAAATAGAACCTTATATGTGTCAGGGGGCTTTGGATGTTTATTACCATCAGCTCCAAAAATGTCAATGTGTTTAGTTTAGAATTATATAGATGTACACTTACAGCATGCTCGCATAGTTAAAGTCACTGCATCCATTGAGCACTGATTCTCATCATAATTCATGTCAGTTTATCCATCTATCTGGGTGTGTTGATAAAAGTGGGTATTACGCCTTAGTCAATATACAGCAGGACCTGCACTTCAACCAGCTGTCATTTGATTTAAAAAAATGAGTTAGTCCTGCCCATCCAACTTTACAGATACTGTGATTGGTTGTATTTTTGTCATGGCAATATATAAAAGGATACAAATGAATATCATCAAGTGTGCACATCTTAGCAGGTAACTATTGCTTAGCAATACACTGTAAATGTCACTAGATTTAAAATAAATTATTTTACTAATCATTTAAAACTTTGTCTTTCAGCCATGGGTTATATGTTGCTGCTTTATGGTGTGATACTCCTCCTCAGCTGTGAGTATGGTTTTGTAAATTTCTCTGTTTTATTTTAATCCTACTTTAGATTAGTGTTTTGTTATTTACTTTACCATAATTATTTTTGTATAAAAAAACTAAACTATGACTCTCACAGCTTTTTATTTCATCACACTGCGGTCATATCATCGGTCAATGTTTAGTCATTAATCCAAGTCGTCACTTCCATTAGTTGAGCCCATTGTTGGACTTGAGCTGGTGCCGTGCAGAAAGAAAAAACTGAATGTGAAACAAGTGAAGAATTCAGGAGTGCAGCACAAAGGATAGCCATCTAAATATAAAATAGCTTTTGTTGGGAATAGCATTTTACCTTCTGCGTCTATTGAGTTTGAGCCATTATACTAAATGGGTCAAGCAGAAGTGTAATCTAAATCTCTTCAGGCCCTGACTGAGCCCAGAGCATGCTCTTTTCACAGCAAAGGCACATATTGATAATATTTCCATGATACAATTACATTGTCTGTGCAAGTGACTAATGGAGTGCTGCTGAGAAGCAGTCGAGTGAGCAGTCCAAATCTCTTTAAGTGGTTATCACAAAAAAGCAATATATCCATTTTAGACTGGCACCCCCACACCTGCTATGGTGCATATCAAATTGCATATAAAAAAATATATTCTGGTAAACAGGATATTTTTATTTGCGCAAACATCTTTAGAGCAATGTATATTTAATTTTAAAATTTAAACTTTTTTTTTTTTTGATTTAACTTGAAATTTTATTTTGATTATTCTTTCAGGCCCATCCCATGCTATGTGGGCAGGTACGGAGTTTGCCGTCTCTTTTATGCAGAATTATGAAATACATTATGACACTCCCACCTTCCAGCTCCACATCACTGCTGTCCAGACCAACACTAAAGTAACAGTCCAGGTGCCTCCTTTAAAGTTCAGGGAAGAGAGGAGTCTGAAGACAGGAGAAGGGGTTACCATCAACCTTCCCAATAAGATTGAGCTAGATGGCACTGGGAAGTCTCCTAACACAGTCCGCATTGATGCCTCAGCCCCTGTGACAGTGACCTCCTTTAACTCTAAACTTTACACTGCTGACACCTCTGTGATCCTGCCTACTACAGAATGGGGAACTGAATACTATATTTTCACCCCTGAAGGATCCCCTTATAACACCTACAAAGAGTTTTCTGTCACAAACGGGAAAGACAGCAACAAAGTCGAAATCAACCTAAACGGTGCCCTGCGCTATGAAGGCCATGTATATAGAGAGGGGCAGCGGTTAGTCATTGATCTTCAACCCTATGAAAGTGTCCAATTGCAAAGCACATCTGACCTCTCCGGATCCAGAATCACCTCCACAAAACCAGTGGCTGTCTTCTCGGGCCACAGCTGTACCTGGCGCTTTTCCAAATGTAACCACGTCTTTGAGCAGCTATTGCCCGTAAGCAAGTGGGGCACCAACTTTATCATCCCACCCCTAAGCTTCCAGAAGAAATATGACAGTGTCTTCATCCAGGCTTCACAGAATACACGCGTCACTGTTCAAGCTGACAAACACAGAGATATTTTTAATTTGGACCAGGGGCAGACAAAAGAAATCCGTTACCATGAGCCTACAACATTGACAATTGAGGCTGACCACGCAATCCAAGTCCTCTTGCTCTTCAATGGTGAAAGTCGAGGGTTTTTCCACTTCTTCGATCCATTCTTGATAAACATCGTGCCCAATAACCGCTTCTGCTCCTCATATGCTGTCCATGCTCTGAAAGATTTTGATAACCAAGTTCTAATTGTGGCCAAAACAGCTGAAATGGTAGGCTTGAAATTTGATGGTATTGTGCCCCGCGATGTTCAATGGAGAAACGTTGAAGGGACAGATTATTCATGGGCCAAGATATCTTATAACCCGAACCAAGATGGTTCAAGCCACACTGTGTTCAGCTCCGGATCTTTTGGTCTTTACAGTATTGGGGTTAGCCAGATGAATGGTTATGGATCACCAGGACAATGCATTAACTCAGGTAATCCTAGTTTCTACACTGTATATAGTCATGCGTCACAAAAGTAATCTAACTTAAGTTAATTTGTTTTAAGATAATGAGAGTTTTAAAACTACAAGTCATTCTTTTAAGTTACACTGAAAAAATGTTGTAAGTTTATGCATAAAAATTAGCAATAAAATTATCATTTGTAAGGTTAAACAACTTTTAAGGCAATTAAACTTACAATGCAAGTTAAATTTCTGCCTTAAAGTTTTACATTTTTACAACACTACAAAGATCTTTTTCCTATGCTATTACTCATAACATTTTGTGTGGGTCGTAGTTGAAAAACAATGTTACCTTAAAACAAATTGTAAAATGAAGTTAGAATAACATATGACTTTTTGAAGTGTATGTGTGTATGTCTTCTGTATGAGTTATTTGCTAACAGTGTACTATGTCTCATTTTCTTAAGGTTCTTTTGAAGGAGGAGGAGGCTCACTTTCCTGTGACATTATTACCTGTAGTCAAAATGAAGTCTGTCAGATGAGTGGTGGCTATCCCTCATGTGTAGCCAAACCTAAAAAGCCTGGGACCTGCTGGGCTATGGGAGATCCACATTATCACACATTTGATGGACGACGCTATAACTTCATGGGCACCTGCACATATGTCATTGCTAAAAACTGTGAAGCTAAGGATAATCTTCCAGCGTTTGAGATTCTGGCTCAAAATGAAAACAGAGGCAGCCCTCGAGTGTCATAC
Source organism: Hypseleotris bucephala (assembly GCA_036025885.1). NCBI lineage: Eukaryota > Metazoa > Chordata > Actinopteri > Gobiiformes > Eleotridae > Hypseleotris > Hypseleotris bucephala. The sequence goes on from JAVQKG010286311.1 coordinate 3,424, forward strand.
GTCGGCCTGGTCATTGTAAAAGTGTTTGGAGTCACTGTGATTGTAGCTCGCTCTGAGACTGGTTATGTCAGGGTAAGACTTTTGCAAACACTGATTGTATTACTATTGTAAAGCATTAATTCATATGTAATTTATGATGATTTAATGAATAAGCAGTGTATAGATACTTAATTAACAGAGCTGTTTAAAATTTTGCATTGATTTACACAAAGATTTAAGATAGGAATAAAACAGTAACAGTATTTATAACTCGATGGTGTTTTCTTGATGTAGTAATGGTTTCTAAATTATCAATGAACTAGTTACTAATATTTTACTATTACTTAACTAATGCTTTATTACTGTTCAGTTATTCTAAAGCGTTATCTATTTTTTGTGTATGAATGAAAATAATACTACTTTTTCTGTGTTCTTTGTTATAGATTGACAATAGTCGCTGGGCTTTGCCTGTTGTCGTGAACAGTGAGAAATTGGTGATTTTCCAAAGTGGTCGGTCTGTGGTCATGGAGACTGACTTTGGTTTGAGTGTCAGATATGACTGGGATCACTCTCTTGTCATCTCTCTGTCTGGAACATATGGAGGAAAAACATGTGGCCTTTGTGGAAACTTCAATGGCTATCCCGGCGATGATTTTGCCACTCCCTCAGGCAGCCAGGCAGAAGACGCTGTGGCTTTTGCCAGTAGCTGGAAGGTGCCGGGACTGGTGCAGGGTGCTCTGTGCAGAGACGAGTGTGTGGGCGGGTGTGAGAGATGTGAGCACAGTCTACTGAAGAGGTGGGAGGGTGAATTATTCTGTGGCATTATCACACTGGTCCTAAACGGGCCGTTCAGCAAATGCCATGGTGTCATTGACCCGCAAGCGTACTTTGAAAACTGTAAATATGATGTCTGCATGGGAGGTGGCCTCAGACACTTTCTCTGCAAAGCTCTGGAGGCCTATACTGATGCTTGCCAAAGTGCAGGAATTGTTATAAACGAATGGAGGAAAATAGCCAAATGTCGTAAGTAGTTTTTATTATTCACTAGTAAAGCTGCTGTTAATATGCATACAGTATATTTTACACTCCTTGCTTTTGTCCAATTTTAGCTGCTAAATGTCCAGACAACAGCCACTACGAGCTCTGTGGTAATGCGTGCCATGCCACATGTTCTGACCCTGATGCGCCCTCCAAATGCAAGCGTCCCTGCGTGGAGAGCTGTACATGTGACAAAGGCTTTGTGTTGAGTGGAACCAAATGTGTGCCCATCTCTAAATGTGGCTGCACCTACAATGGCAAATATGTTCCCGCCGGCGAGTCCTTCTGGGCGGACCAGGGCTGTGGCAAGTGGTGCACATGTGTCCCAGGAAGTCGCAAAGTGGAGTGCAAGGATAAAGGCTGTAGGAACGGCGAACAGTGCCAGGTTGTGGATGGCATCAGAAAGTGTGCTTCAGTCTCTGTCAGCACGTGCCAGGCCACAGGTGACCCTCATTATAAGAGCTTTGATGGGAGAAGGTTTAACTTCCAGGGGACGTGTGTGTATCAGCTGGCTGCACTGTGCTCCAAGGACCCAGAGCTGGTGCCTTTTGAAGTGATAGTGCAGAACGACAACAGAGGCAGCAGAGTGGTCGCCTACACCAAGTTAGTGGAAGTCAAAGTCTATTCTCTCAGCATTGTGATCACAAGAACACACAAAGGACTGGTCATGGTAAGTCTGAAGCTATGTCAAGTAAAATAGATCAAAATAAATTGCGGCTGCAGTAGCTAGGGTGTCAGAGGAGATTTTTCCACTAATCTTTGGTGGTTCAATTTCTGCTTCAAATTGTAGAATCAGAAAGGTTTTATTGCTGTATGAGTGGACAGGGTCACATCATTAGGAAATTGCTGTGGTGGTTTGGCTTACAAAAAATCATTAAATACAGAATACATTTTAAATATTCCACCATATAACAAAATGACAAAATATACAGTATGGATATGGGCTGAGGGAAGATATACAGACATGTTGAAACCTGCTGGATGTATGCTAAAGTGACTGTAGTGATAATACAGTTCATATGTAATAATATATATTGCCATTGTGTTCTTGAGACACTTTACCCACCTTTCCTGTATTGTGTGTTTGGGGGTGGTCAAAAATGCTATAGGCACAGTATGGTTGACTTTTTGGCTTTGTCAGTCTTCCCTGAAAAGTGTGACTGCAATGTGAATATTGCGTGTTTAGAAAAGCTCAATGTATATTTCAGTGCATTATTATTCTTATTAATTAAATTACTTATTAAATTAAACAAACTACTTTTTTAGGTGAATAATGAGTTGGTGAACCTCCCTGTCAGTCTAATGGATGGAGAAGTGAATGTGTACAAAAGTGGCTGGTACGCTGTGGTCCAGACAAGCTTCGGACTTAAAGTTACCTTCAACTGGGAGAGCGCTGTATTCGTAACACTGCCCAGCAACTACATGGGAGCAGTGTGTGGCCTTTGCGGCAACTACAACGGCAAACCACAAGACGACCTGATTCCTAAAAATGGTGCTGCTGCCGTCCCACCTGCAGCATTTGGGACAAGCTGGAAAGTGGCTGACATCCCGGGATGCATGGAAGGCTGTAAAGGGGAGTGTCCTGATTGTGACATAACTCAGAAGGTCCAGTACGAGACAAATGATTTCTGTGGCATTATCAGAGATCCCAAAGGTCCTTTCCGTGACTGCCATGCCAAAGTAGACCCAGCGAGCCACTTTGAAGACTGTGTTTACGATGTCTGCTTGTATAAAGGAAGAAAAGATGTGCTATGTCAAGCTATCACATCATACACGTCTGCCTGTCAGGAAGCGGGAGCCAAGGTGTACAGCTGGCGTACTGCTGAATTCTGTGGTAAGATTAATTTTTTTTGTAAACTTCACTAAAAAGCACTTTCTTACTCTGTAAAAGTTGACTACCGACCTTGAAAAAATCTAAGAATAACAAAAATACCATGTTAGTTTTGGTAGCTAGTTTCAAAGAAATGACTCGCATAAACTTTCTGTAAAGAAAGGTGTCATAAATTGCCTTCAGTAGAGTGACTGGCTCAAGCTGTATTCCAACTAAGGCACATAGTTGCTAAGTTCCAGTCCTGATATAGACAAATAAGCTGGTAAATGTCAAATTTAGTTCCAAGTTAAAGTCACTCAAGATTTTCAGTTTTCTAGATTTATAAGTGAGGTTGACTTGTCAATTTCAGTTGTGTATGTACCACCATTGTATTAAATATTTTTTGTTTCTCCACAGCCATCAAATGTCCAGTCCACAGCCACTATGAAATCTGTGCGTTTGCGTGTCCTGCTACATGTCAGAGTCTGTCTCCACCTAAGGGCTGCCAGGCTGCATGTAGAGAGGGCTGCTCCTGTGACGAGGGCTACATCCTGAGTGGAGATGCCTGTGTGCCTTTCTCTCAGTGTGGTTGTGTGTATCAAGACCGCTATTACAGCATCGGCCAAGTGTTTTACCCAAGTGGACAGTGTCAAGAAGAGTGCAAATGTGGGCAAGATGGAGTGGTAAGAGCAGTTACTTTATTTAAAAATGTTTGCCACTGATCTATCTTATATAACTTTAACCCAGACCATATGTCAAGTAACGATTTAAAACAAACAAACAGTAGTAGCGCAGTAGCTTTTGCAGTGAATAATTAATATTTCTAGTCAGGATATGCCAGCAACGCCTTAGGTGGGTATGCCCGCACATTTGTTTTATGCTAACATTTATTCACCTTAAGTAAACTTTTCCATTGGTTTATGTGAGTTAATAATTTGAATCTCAAATGTGAATTTACTTGGTATTTTTAAGGTACATTATTTCCTAGATTTTAAGCAAGGTTGAGAAGACAATTTCTAAGTTTTATGTTTAAGTACTTTTTGTATATTTTTTATAATATCCATAAAATGTCTATTTGCCCTCAGGTTGAATGTAAGAAATTCTCTTGTGGTCCAAATGAGCAATGTGCCATCGAGAATGGCGTTCAGAAGTGTCAGCCTGTCGGGAAGGGCGTGTGTCGGGCCTCCGGTGACCCCCATTACAGCTCCTTTGATGGGAGGAAATTTGACTTCCAGGGAACATGCACCTACACATTGTCTAAGAGCTGTGGGATAGAGGGCACTCATCTGGAGCCCTTCTCTGTTCAAGTGGAGAACATGAATTGGAACCAGAACAACAAAGTGTCTGTCACAAAACTGGTCGCTCTGGACGTCTATGGCTACACCTTCATCATGAGAAACAACATGTTTGGAATACTGGTAACTTCATACAACATGTAACAAGTGTAGGCCTGTGTGCAGTAATATACTGTAGCTTGTATAGACCATTGGTTCACAGTCATCTATATATAGCAACACTGCTTTTTTTTATTAAACAGTATGTAATGGTAATTATTTTCTGCTTGTCAGGTCAATGGAATATTCAACTATCTCCCCTTGAGTTTAAAGGATGGTGCAGTGCGTGTCTTTCAGGAGGGAACTCATTATGTGATTGAGACAGATTTTGGGCTGCGAGTAAGCTATAACCTCATATACCATGTAGTTGTAACTGTGCCTGGAAACTACCGCAACAAGGTCTGTGGCCTGTGTGGCAACTTCAACGATAATCCAAAAGATGATTTCCTGTTGCCGAACAATCAACAAACTAATAATGTTAATGACTTTGGAAAATCCTGGAAAGTCACAATTCCTAATGTTGTGTGTTCAAATGGCTGTGAAGGGAAAAATTGTCCCAACTGTGACAGCGCGGTTAAGGCTTTATTCACCAAACCCACCTATTGTGGGAAAGTTACAGATCCCAAAGGTCCTTTTGCCGCGTGTCACAGTATACTGGACCCACAGCCGTACTTTGATGACTGTGTCTTTGATGTGTGTGCCTCTAATGGAGATGGAAAAGTGCTCTGTGACAGTGTAGCGGCCTATGCCTTTAACTGCCACATGGCAGGAGTGGACGTGAGGAGCTGGAGAACACCCTCCTTCTGTCGTAAGAATACTTGTTGTTTATTGTTTTAGTAATCAATTGATGAAGCTTTTAATGTCGGATATCTCTTTATATTTCTCAATCTCAGCAATGAAGTGCCCAGCCAACAGCCACTATGAAGTGTGTGTGGACTCGTGCTCTGCTGCCTGTCCAGGCCTCACAGAGATAGTCCAGTGCTCCTCCAGCACCTGTACAGAGGGTTGTGAATGTGATGCAGGATTCTTATTCAACGGACAAGCGTGTGTCAGTGAGACAGAGTGTGGCTGCTATGACCAGGGCAGAACATACAAGGTACATTATAATTAAATTTGTTTAATGAAAAAAATGTTTAAGAAATTCTCTAAATGTACATTCTTTTGCCATTAAAATTCATTTTATAATGATTTTGCTCTTTCCCCTAGCCTGGTGAATTGGTCTACAATAAAGACTGCACTACAAAATGTATGTGTAAACCAACAACAGGTCTGGTTTGTGAAAACCACTCATGTCCTCCAGACACCAAATGCACAGTCAAGAAAGACATTCAGGGATGCTACAACACAGGCAAGGCTCTCTTTTTATTGTGCTCTTTATGAAATTTTTGAAGCAATTGTAGAACAATATCCACCATATAATTTACTTTATGTGTTATAGATCCTTGCAAAGATGCCAAATGTCGTGTGAAGGAGAAGTGTCGTGTTGAAAAGGGCGAAGCTGTTTGTGTGCCAGAGTTCACCGGTGTCTGCTGGGCCTGGGGCGACCCACACTACCACACATTTGATAACTACAACTTTAACTTCCAGGGCACTTGTAGATATGTCATCTCAAAAACATGTGGAGACCTGGATGGTCTAGTGCCTTTCTCAATCACAGAAAGAAATGACAACCGAGGGAACACAGCAGTTTCCTTTGTCCGAGAGGTGGAAGTGTCTGTGTATGGATATAGCATCATTGTCCGCAAGAACCAAGTTGGCAAAGTCACTGTAAGATTTCAGTCTCTAATCATAAATTCAGCAATATTCACAACAATATTAATCAAACATCTATCTATTTACAGGTAGATGAAGAGCTCCTAAATCTGCCTGTGCTCCTGGATGATGGGAAGGGTAGAGTGTCTGTGGTTCAACAGGGATACTCTGCTAAAATAGAGACAGACTTTGGCCTCATTGTCACTTATGATTGGAACTGGGAGGTTGTGATTAGACTCCCGAGCACTTACTATAATCTTGTCTGCGGTCTGTGTGGAAACTTCAATGGCAACAGCCGTGACGAGCTTAAAAATCCAGCCGGGCAACCTGTATCCTCAATTATCGAATGGGGCAAGAGCTGGCAGACCCCTAAACAGGATAAGGACAGTCCATGCTGGGACACCTGTGAGCACAACTGTCCCACCTGTGATCATAATGAACAGAAGCTGTACGAGACTGAAGCTTTCTGTGGGGCACTTACGGCTAAAGCCAATAATGTTTTTAAGCAGTGTCACGACAAAGTGGATCCAGAAGCGTTCATGAACAGCTGTGTGTACGACATGTGTCTAAACAAAGGAGACAAGAAGATGCTCTGTCAGGCCCTAGCCTCCTACAGTCAGCACTGCAGAGAGGAGGGAATCATCATCAAAGACTGGAGGAAGAAATTTGATTGTCGTAAGTACTATAAATAAATATAAACTTTAAACACAAGTACCACAAAAACAGGTTCCACATACCCTTAATATTAAACTAACTAAACGTAACTAATAAGAAATTGAACACTAACCTGGGATTAAAATATGGCTAAATCATTATATATATTATATATATTAACCAAAACCTAAACTGTATAATTAAGTAAACTTGTTGAATAGGAGAAATATTTCATAAATTCTTTCTTTGTTTTCATGTTATCAGCCATGGGCTGTCAGCGCTTCAGCCACTATGAAGACTGTGCTAGCCCATGCCAGCCGTCCTGCCCATTCCCAGAAGACAAGGAGAAATGCACTGCCAGCTGCATTGAGACGTGTGTCTGTGATAAGGGCTATGTCCTCAGTGCGGGCGTCTGTGTCCCTGCTAAAACATGCGGCTGTTCCTATCAGGGCCACTACTACAAACCAGGCCAACGGTTCTGGGAGGGGGAGGGCTGTGGGCGCCTTTGTGAGTGTGATACCAGCCTGGGCATGGTAATATGCAAGGAGGCGTCTTGCTCCTCAAACGAGAAGTGCACTGTAGAGGATGGGGTCCGCGCCTGCCGTCCCATCAGTTATGCCACGTGTACCGCCTCAGGTGACCCCCACTACCGCTCTTTTGATGGTCGCAGGTTTAACTTCCAGGGTACATGTGTCTATCAGCTGGTAGCACTGTGCTCAGAGCAGCCTAGCCTTATACCATTCAAAGTGACTGTACAAAACGACCACAGAGGAAACAAGGCTGTGTCCTTCACAAGAACTGTCACACTCACTATCTATGATGTCACTCTCACCATTAGCAGAGAATACCCCAACAAAGTCATGGTAAGTACGGATTATAATGTGCATAAAACCCAAATGAATTACTCTTAAGCATTATGAAAAGGAGAAATTAGGACACAGTATTAGTTAAAAGGATAAAGATAAAACCAGGACACATACTGATATCACTGAATAGGAGTAGTCTGAAAAACATATGCTGCTGCAATATTCCTCTCTCTTGCACAAACTGTATGTCTGAATTAAAGATGTAACTGCATATTAGAATGGATTAGCAGAAGCTGCATAATTATTAAATCTATAATCTCTAAAAATATTCCTCTTTTATTCTGCTCAGCTGAATGGGCTGCAGGTCTCCCTGCCTCTGGAGTACGGGGATGAGCTGCTGGTGTTCCGTAGTGGTCGCACAGCAGTTGTGGAGACCGCTGCTGGCATCACCGTGACCTTTGACTGGCAGAACACTGTCAGTGTGACTCTGCCCAGCAACTACCAGAGCGCAGTGTGTGGTTTGTGTGGCAACTACAATGGGAAAGCCCAGGACGATCTGACCATGCGCAATGGCCAAGCTGCTTTTGATGGAGACAAGCTGGGAGAGAGCTGGCAGGTGGCCCTTGTTCCAGGCTGTTCATCAGTCTGCCAGGGGCCGTGGTGCCAAGCCTGTACAGACTCCCAGAGAGATGTGTATCGTGCAGAGAAATACTGTGGTATCATCGCTAACAAGGAAGGGCCCTTCAAAGAGTGCCACAGCCGAGTGGACCCTGCCCCATATCTGGAGGACTGTGTGTTTGATGCCTGCCAGTATAATGGTCACCATGGGTCAGTCTGTGATGCTATTGCTACATACGTATCTGTGTGTCAGAGCTCTGGTATCACAGTCCGCTCCTGGAGAACTGAGACTTTCTGTCGTAAGTGTCTTTGAACTTTCAGTTTAAATGCCACAAGATGGAAGTTCTCTTTATCTTTCTTAAACTTTTTTCTTTCTTCTCCAACAGCAATGTTGTGCCCAGCTAATAGCCATTACACCCTGTGTGCCGTGGGCTGCCCAGCCACCTGTGCCAGTTTAACCTCCGTGAACTGCCACAGACCCTGTACAGAAAGTTGTGAATGTGATGAGGGCTTCCTGCTGAGTGGAGAGGCCTGTGTGCCTGTTAAAAACTGTGGCTGCTCCTACAGTGGCCAGTATTACAAAATAGGAGACATCTTTTATCCTGAGAATGAATGTGTGGAGAAGTGCACATGTGGAGAGAACGGAGCAATGTCGTGTGAAAAAGCCAAGTGTCGTCCTGGGGAGATATGCAGGATCCTAAACGGTGTGAAAGGCTGCCACCCTGAGGGCCAGGGCAAGTGTGTGGCATCAGGTGACCCACATTACATCTCCTTTGATGGACTCAGGTTTGATTTCCAGGGTACTTGTGTGTATGTACTGGCCAAGGTTTGTGATGATGACAAAGGCCAGCTGACGCCATTCACTGTAACCCAGGGAAATGAGAAGTACGGAAATGGAAAAGTGGCTGTAACAAAGTCAGTTGGAGTGAATGTCTATGGTTATGTCATTTATATTAAAAAAGGAGTCTCTTGGAAGATCATTGTAAGTTCAACTTGTATTTTTCTTTTTGTATTGAATCTAGTTTAAATGTTTAACCCTTTGATAACATTTCTAACTGTTTGGTTCAGGTGAATGATGAACTTGTCAACCTGCCCCTCTCTCTGAATGACGGTCGTATCACAGTTTCTCAGGAAGGCCGTAACATTGTTGTGAGAACAGACTTTGGGCTGACAGTTCTATATGACACGGTCTATTATGTTGAAGTGATAGTGCCATCTACATACATGGGTAAGATGTGCGGCCTCTGCGGAAACTACAACAAGAACCCCAGAGATGACTTCATGCTTCAAGGCGGCAGACAAAGCAACAACGTTGATGACTTTGGAAAGTCCTGGGTTGTGGACCTGCCTGGTTTTGTCTGTGGGGGCTGTGGCAGTGAGTGTCTCGTATGTGAAGAGGCCAAAGCATTAATATTTGGAAAGCCAGAATCCTGTGGTATCATGAGTGCACTTAATGGGCCTTTTAAGGCCTGCCACAGCAAAATAGACCCGGCAGCATATGTGTCTCATTGTGTCTTTGATGTGTGTGCGATGGCTGGTGATAAGGAGTCTCTATGTAACAGTGTCCAGGCATACGCTCTGGCCTGTCAGAGCGCTGGAGCTCAGATCCAGTCGTGGAGGACCGCCTCCTTCTGCCGTAAGAAATCAACAGTCAACTTGTTTCTAATAGATTCAATTGTTGACTATACAACTTTTGTCTTACAGCTGCCTCCTGCCCTCAGCACAGCCACTATGAGCTGTGTGCAGACACCTGTGGAGTGACCTGTGCCAGTCTGATATACCCTGTCTCATGTTCAAATGTCTGCTTTGAAGGATGTCAGTGCGATGATAACTTTGTTTTTGATGGTGTTCAATGTGTTTCTATGGACAACTGTGGATGTGAGCACAATGGACGATATCTAACGGTAAAGTTTATGCTTCACAATTACTTTCACATTACGTGCAAACATGAAACAAGCCATTTACTAATTTATTTACTAATTAAGTCATTTACATTACATTCATTTCCAGGTCGGTGAAACAGTGGTGGACGAACACTGTAAGTCCAAATGTGTGTGCCAGCCGTCGGGGGCAGTTAAATGTGAAACACTGTCCTGTGACGACAGACAGGTGTGTGAAGTCAGAGATGGCGTCAGAGGCTGCCACATTAAACAAGGCCACTGTATCATCAACTCAGCGGGCCACTTCACCTCATTTGACGGCATGTCTGGACCCATGGGTGCTTTGGGGGCGTTTGAGGTGGCTTCTCTGTGTGATGTGACCGCTGAGCTCTGGTTCAGAGTAGTGGTGGATGTCAGGAGCTGCAGGAAGGGGACTTCTTCTGTAGACACTGTTTATGTCTACTTCAAAGACACACATATTGCAGTGAACAGCCAGCATACGGCCTGGGTGAGACATGTCAAAACACATGCTTTTTACTCAGAACTGCTATGGATATTTTTAACGTAATCATGTGTCTTTTATCTACCTTTGTGTAATGTTCAGGTAAATGGCAGAAGAGTGTCTCTTCCGAGTAAAGTGGGGAGTGAAATATCCGTCCACATCTCAGACAGGAGTGTTTTCATCGAGAGGCCATCTGGTGTGCGGGTCACATACTCAATTTCACAGGAGGTCACAGTAATTGTTGACAGCAGCCTGTCTTATAAAATGTGTGGGGCCTGTGGCAACTACAATAACAACCCCAAAGATGACATGACAACAGCAGTTGGAAAAATCACCTCGGATGTATCTGTGGTTGTGGGCTCCTGGCGTGCTGGAGACTTTTCGAGCTGGTAAGTCAAGATGCAAGACTAAAAATGGTCTAAACCAAGAAATGAATGGTCTGAACCTAACTTACAGTTTCCTTCAGTTTATAATTTTGGGATTCTGAGATCTTGTAACCCCTCAGTTGAACTGGAACCCAGTACTTATAAAGTTTTGTGTACAGCCCTGTGCCTAATACCATGTCCTACTTTTTGCCGTTTGTGCTTTCTGGTTATTTCGACCACTACTTTTGTTTGACCCTATCTTCTACAAACTACAGACTTTATTTGACCCATGAAATAATCAAGCACAGATAACCAAGTGATTAGGCCATTCAGCCCTGTTTCCTTCTTAAAGAAAGAACTAAACAGGAATGAGTGTGGTTTTTAATTGCATTTGGTCCAATTTAATTAAGAAATGCCAGAGAATCCCCTGTGGTAATTACTGATTAAAAAGCAGGTGAAGCTGACAGGCATGGCCATCAAAAGCTACCAAGCTTGCAATCCAATCACTGCTTGTCATCCAAGGACACTTAAGACTCATCTGGGTGCTATATTAATTTGAGCCCCTGTCTTTAGTTCTGTGTTCTGGCTTTAAGACCACTCCCCTGAGGGCCCACTTTAGTGCACTGGCTCTTTTAAGTCATGGTAATTTCCCCCCAAATGCAAAATAAGAGAATAGCCAAAAACATGTGTTGATCATTTAGCTCTATGTATCTGAATAGTAACGCATCAAATTGACATTGTTCCTTTCTCATCACTCAAAGTACTTTAACACATTCACTCCAGTCACACACTTGTGAATGTAGACTACGTCTTTAGCCACAGCTGCCCTGGGACAACTGACAGACTCTGAACTTCCAAACACACTCAAAGGCACACTGAAAAGAAAAATATATAGTGTTCTGTTTTAATCCAATGTATGTTTTCTTTCCAGTGGCCTTTAGGATTTGTTTGGGGAAATTTCATCAAGAGGTAAAATATATCACTGATTATTATTAATTAATTAAGACAGCACTTTAATAACACATTTTAAATCAACTTTTGACAGGGTGAAGAAGCGGGAGAGATTATTTACTAGACATAACCACTCCACCAGCACATCCTTCTTATTCTCATGTTGTTACAAATACATGTTTTTCCTATTGCGGACTATGGCTCACTCAGTCTGGGCCAACAGCTCCATCTTGTGGTGAAGGGAAATATCGTCCACAGATACAGTAAATACAAATATACCTGCATATGCTACATGTTTTAAGTTTTTCTCTTTGGCAAATAAAGAATATCTCACATTTTTGCGTGCTTGATGAAAAAAAGTACTTTGAAAATGCACGGAGAGTTCTTAATGGTATTTGCACACAGTATGTTACAAAGTTGGGAATGTGTCGCTTCAGTGTGAGAAGGACCTTGAGAAGTTGTTTTTTATGAAGATTATAAAAACGAGGCTGTAAAAGAATGGTCTTGAAAGGACAGTGTGCTACCATTGCTCCAAACAATCTGGATTTTTAGTTTACATTACTTTGCATGCTTTCAAACTTTCTATATTTTCAGTAAAATTGGTACTCTTACTGACTTGTTTACTACATCTTACCATGGTATTTTTTTGGAGTAACCTCAGAGGCTGACAACCCAAACCAACACCCCACCCCCCAGCCTCATTCCTCACAAGTCCAGTTAGGAGGAAGACGCAGACTTTTAGGCATTGAGGAATCTCAGCTGAGCGCAACAGGCTCCAAAAAGTTACTTATAGCCTATCTATGGTTGCATCAGCTGTTTCAGTTTTTATTGTTTTGGCTACAGTCTAGAGTCGAAAAAAAGTTTACAAGGAGATTTGTGCATCTCGGAGTTGGTGAGGCTAAAACGGTAAGTTCATTTTATTAGCCAGATGTGCCGTTAACGCACTCCTTTTGCATGAAAGCTGACGAAAACGATCTTATATTTTCTTTGACTATTTATCCAGCGTACAATTTGTCTGAAACGTTGTTAAATTTAAGTTAAAGTTAAATTATTAGCTTTTTCAATCTGAGCATGGTAACAATTACACCGTGCCTTATAGTGACCATATAAAACACGTTGGTTACCATTGCATGTTCGTGTTTGGTTTAGATAGGTCCTTTGTGGTATTCGTGCTCAAGGTTGTTATTCATTTTATAGGCTACTGTTTCTTCAATCAATAGACATGCCACAAAGCTATACAGAAAAGTTAACCAATAAAAATGGCAAAAATGAGACTTTCCCTCTCTCTTTCAAAACAAAGTCATGTGCTCCTTTTTGTCCGAGTTTGGATTAAAGACCGTTTTTTTATAGTACAACCCGCCTTTGCCTAGGGGTTCATGAGACTTTTAACGTTCATCTGCCCTTATTGGCTTAAGTCCAGAGTTACATTATTATAGTCCTTTTTTACTCCCTGCATGCCTCGGAAGCCTTACAAACAAGATTATTAGATTGCTTCTTGTTCTCCTATGATTCAGCCTGTGTTATTTTGATTGAAGCTGATTGGCAGGCCTTTGTTGTTAATCCTGTTCCCAGGGTTTAAATGTTCATTTCTCCCCATTCCTGATCCACTCCCCACTCTCTCTCTTCACGCATAAATCTGGAGCATTGCTGTGGGCAAAACAGGGAAACCTTGGCTCTGCAATGCTTTGATGTATGCAATGCAAAACACAGCATTTACTAAGTTTTTGTATGGAATTAGTTTAACTGTCAATGGTAATTATAGTTTGAAGACACAGACAGGGCAATATTCTGAGCAAAAATGTCCTTGATAACATTTAAGACAGCTCCAAGTAAAGTCTAGTCCCCTTGGCCACATTTGTAGACCAGATGAGACAGGAGACTATATGTAACCCACTAACTAGTCATCATGCAACCTAACACCAGCGTCTCTGTGCACCCCTCTACTGCCAAATCAGATTTTTAAGGGGCTGTGCTAGAAATAGATCCACCTCTTGTCAGGACAGCACATTAGGACACACTTCTTGATAGTATATTATGGATGTCCAACCTCTTATCGTTCAACAGAGCACACTGTTCCTACCAGATATTTCAAAAATGACATGAGCAAGCAAATACACCAAATATCTTAGGAGGTCATATAGGGCCCAACCTTAGTCTGTGGTTAACAGAGTGAGTTTAGGTCACTCCTGTGTTATGTTTGTATCCATCTATTAACACATGCAATCAAGTATAACCTTGTGTGTACCCTTTCTAAACAAAGATGTCTCTGTTTCTCTCTTCACCAGGTACAATGGACCTTATGTTGTTAATGCTTAGCGCTTGGGCAGCTCCTGCTTTTGGTAAGTATTAGTTTCTTTAATAAAGGGCCACAAGTCATGTTGTAGATACAGTCTTTTCTCTGGATTAGTTTTGTTGTTCTTAGCCCGACCATGTTAAATGTCTATAACAGGATCAGCATTTGGCAGGGAGATGGTTGGTAAGTTTCATGCATTGATCAGACTGTGCTCATGCATGGCCCTGACATGATGTTTACCCTCTGTTTCAAATCCTTAATTTCCTCTGTGCTGCTAAATGGCTGCTTGCCATCTCTTGGTTTTCCCCAGCGTGCAGAAAAACGTGCCTTGTTTAGCAGTAGTTAGCCTGCAATCATATCCGTTGGAAATTTTCCATTTAAACTTTTTCTTTGATGTGTGAAAAGTCTTATGTCAGAGAGAATAAACATTTCATTTTTCAGCCAGAATTGTTTAGGTTTTTAGTCTTAGTTCAAATGGCAGTCTTTTGTTTATAATTTATTTGCTCTCTGCATGCCATGAGAGAAGGCTGACATTAAGACATTTTTATGTTCATTTTTCACTACAATAAAGACTTCTTTTGACTTGTGATTATTACTGTTTGGTTAACATTCATTACAGTCATTGGTTCTTTCAGATGAAGGGAAAAACATTACTGTTTCCACTAGATAATTAGGTCAAAGGTAACTTACATAGTCTTTACTGAAATTGGATTTAATGATACATCTGTCTCCTTGCTTTCAGAAATAGACTTAGATCTATTCGATAAATAAACATTTAAGGGAGAAAAAAAAGGTTTTGCCTGACTGCCTGTCACCTGTCATATGAAATAATTAAACATGTTGTATAGCTGTAAGTGAATGACAATGTTTCCGAGCCTTTACTTAACCAGGTTAGTTTCACTGAAATTAATAAAAATGTATTTTGTCTACAAAGAGGGCAGCAGCCTAGTAATTACAACAGATGATATTGACAACATTAACAAACATCTAAAAAACTTGATGATTTTATATTGTTTCATCCATATATTTTCAACAGATATAGACACATTAATATTTAGGAAACCAGAAAGAACTTCTTGAAATATATTAAACTAATTTAAGAAATTTTGGTGGTAGAAAGTCACCCTTCAATCAAACCATTTGCTGACATGTTCTTATATTACCTGGTGACGCAAAGAGACTAATGCTTTTTCCTTTTTTCCCCACAGTTTCCGCCGCTGATGGGGACAATGGTACGTATTATTAGAATGGAAATGTAGAAAAGTGCAATTAAGATAAGCTGCATTCTCATTTTAACTAGCATATAAATTGGCCCTGGCACCAAACCCCTAAATGACTAGATGAATGACTCTGGTCACAATTTCCTGTGAAGTGTGTCAATGGATAAATCTGCTTTTCATTTGTTCCTTCTCTCTGCCTCCCTTTAACAGACTCTGACAGTGCATTTCATTATGGTAAGTGCTATACTCTTCCACAAATGAAGAAAAAAACATTGACTCGTTTGAGAATTTTCCACTTAGGTTGGGCCTCTTAAGACTTTTCATGCTTAATCTTTTTGTTGACACCCACTAGCCACTTTATTAGGCATATTTAATTAAAAAATAACCTGGCCGCTAATCTGTGAGTTTGAGATGTGTTTAAGGGTAAGCTTTTAAGTGCAAGCAGTGAGTCATATTTGTGGTGGTATAGGTGGGCGATATGGCTATAAAAATTGATTTGTGATGTTAGGTTATGAAGATCATGTTAAGCTGGGAAGATCATTGAATCGGGACAAAGTGTATTCATTTATGCTCTGGGGTTCACTGTCATTTTTACTTTAACAATGCCAGTGTTCATGTTAATTAAAAAGGAAAATAAATAGTATTAAACATTGGATTGGATGTACAATGAATTTGTAGTAAAGAGGGTTTCAGTAGTCTTCTGTGTAAGGCAAACAATTAAACGTCAAAAAAGTTGAAATTGTGATCTTGGCTTAAAAATATTATATTTTTACCATAATGCAGTTGCAGTTGAATATTTCTGATCTGATCATAT
>JAVQKG010286507.1:0-10764 GCA_036025885.1 Hypseleotris bucephala
AGAGACATAATCCCTCCAGCGTGTCCTGGGTCTTCCCCGGGGTCTCCTCCCAGAGGGACATGCCTGAAACACCTCACGGGGGAGGCGTCCAGGGGGCATCCTAGACAGATGCCAGAGCCACCTCAGCTGACTCCTCTCAATGCGGAGAAGCAGCGGCTCTACTCCGAGCTCCTCTCGAGTGACTGAGCTTCTCACCCTATCTCTAAGGGAGCGCCCAGCCACCCTGCGAAGGAAGCTCATTTCTTCCGCTTGTATCCCTAGTCTTGTTCTTTCGGTCATTACCCAAAGCTCATGACCATAGGTGAGGGTAGGAGCGTAGATTGACCGGTAAATCGAGAGCTTCGCCTTTCGGCTTAGCTCCTTCTTTACCACGATGGTGCGGTACAACGACCGCATCACTGCGGAGGCTGCACCGATCTGCCTGTCAATCTCACGCTCCATCCTTCCCTCACTCGTGAACAAGACCCCGAGATACTTGAACTCCTCCACTTGAGGCAGGACTTCTCCACCCGCCTGGAGAGGGCAAGCCACCCTTTTCCGGTAGAGGACCATGGCCTCGGACTTGGAGGTGCTGATTCTCATCCCAGACGCTTCACACTCGGCTGCAAACCGCCACAGTGCATGCTGTAGGTCCTGGTTTGAAGAAGCCAACAGGACAACATCATCTGCAAAAAGCAGAGATGAAATTCTGTGGTTCCCAAACAGGACTCCCTCCGGCCCCTGGCTGCGCCTAGAAATTCTGTACATAAAAATTATGAACAGAACCGGTGACAAAGGGCAGCCCTGCCGGAGGACAACATGCACTGGGAACAGGTCTGACTTACTGCCGGCAATGCGAACCAAACTCCGGTCATACAGGGACCGGACAGCCCTTAGCAAAGAGCCGCCGACCCCATACTCCCGGAGCACCCCTCACAGAATACTACGAGGGACACGGTCGAATGCATTCTCCAGATCCACAAAGCACATGTGGACTGGTTGAGCAAACTCCCATGAGCCCTCAAGTATCCTTTGCAGGGTATAGAGCTGGTCAAGTGTTCCACGGCCGGGACGAAAACCGCATTGTTCCTCCTGAATCCGAGGTTCGACTATCGGCCGGATTCTCCTCTCCAGTACCCTGGAGTAGACCTTCCCGGGGACGCTGAGATCCAGTGAAGTCAAAATACTAGAACAAAATAAAAGGTCAATTTTTTTTTTCAGAGACATATTTTTCAAACTACACATGTTCAAAGTCTGGCCAGCGGACCAGTTATGTCATCTGCTAGGATTTTATGGCCCTTGACTTCCATGATTGAACGTTTTGTTCTCAGCCCTCAAGCATCAATCAGGTAGCCTGCATTTGCACATACTAGTCTGAATTATGACAATGTGCTTGGATTTACATTGTCATAAAGACAGTATAATTAATTAGTTATAAAATAACATTCTATTCAAAATTTCTGTCACAAGAGCACTTTGAAAAAAGTTTTGCTTTAAAGTAACATTTTGGCACACTTAGGCTACTGACTTGAGTTTTGTTGTCTTGCTTCTGTTTATTTTATCATGTTTTATTCAGTGCTGCTCAGTTTATTAAATCAAATCTGAAGTTTTGGATAAGTTTAATCACCCAGTACATTTACTTATCATTATTTGCATTTGACAATTTAACAGGGAGTGAACTTGAGACAGGATCCACCCAAACTGTCAGCATTGCCGTGCTGTCATGGGACCATCCTGTCGCGGCCTGCCTGGCTCCGGCAGATCTCTAGGCCTCTTCTAATATATAATCTGTTGTTATTCTGTCACCGCAAGGAGCATCGTCAACCCCGAAGGAGACGCCACTGAAATTCATTAATCTTATTAAATATGTCGTATTGCCCAAATGAGACGGCGCAATGGCTTTGCTGCAGGATAAGTGCAAAGTAAGGCTGGGTCCCACAAGAGTTAGCATACAGCCGACGTGTGCTAACCGTAGCGCGCTTCATTACACTCTTAATTACCTATTGTTTCTAACTAGTTGGTGGCGTTTTAATGAGAATCTACAGGCAGTTAAATGTAATCTAAATTTTCTAATCTACTGGTCCATTACCGAGGAGTCAAAATGTTATTGGTTTTGTGAGTAATCAGACTTTTAAATGGTGCTGATATCAGTCCCGGAGGGCAAGGAGTGGGTTTCAACTGTGTAATTGAATTCTGTGTTTTTTTTTCCCCTTCCTCCTTCTTCTCTTTTTTTCCAAGCATTTGAAAGGAGTGTTTTTTTGGTTGCGGCTAGTGACTCAGGTCGAGGGCCATGTCTTTGGTTCCAGTCGGATCACACGGCTTTTTCCACTCCCCGATCACCATGGTGACCCCCGTCTAGAAAGAGTGTGCATGTGTTTTGGTGTGAATGTGTGAATGTATTTTGTTGTGTGTGTTTTTGTGTGTGTGTTTATGCCCCACCAGCCTCCATACTCTGCTGTGCTGTCACCTGCAGCCTGATAAGCCAAAGGATTTATCACCCACTGAATTGCCTTTGAGTGGTGGATAAAATGCCTCCAATACATTCTCATATGAAAACGCAGTGAGGTTAATGAGAGCCAAATTCACAGAGGGCTAAATCTATTAGGTTTTCATGGATGGAATCAATCAACATGCACCACACCGGCCGATTTGTCATATTGAAGCATTGCCCGTTTGAATTCAGAAAACACAATCTTCCTCACGCAATGATTCACTTTGATTTTGATTGCCTCTTCATCAAGAAGGTGACAGCTATGAACTAATTTTCTTTTCTATCATGTTACACACTTATTAGCTCCGGATGTCCTTGGCAGATGACGGATTCTCTCTTCTTACGCAGCTACAGTCGGGTTTTCCTCAGGTCTCTTGAAAGAGCCACCCTGCATCTGTTTTCTTTTTCAATCATTTTTTCACACTATTTATTAGCATAACAGATTAATTATTGACTGTACAAACCTTTATAGATTTTTCCAATGGGTGTAATGCTTTTGAAATGGGTTCACTGTGTTTGCTACTGCACAGTGTAACTTAATCACACTGAGTAGAACATCTCAAAATTGTACCAGGAAAACACTGAAGCAGAAATGTACACAGCATAATCTTTAGTTATTACTATTGTCCTCTCTTACAAATAATTAGGCTTGTCAATCTACTTTCAAACTTTATTTTTTTACTCATTTCACCATACTCTACGAAAAAACATAATACTCATTAACATTTTTATTTTCCATGTATTTTCTAACTCAGAAAAGCAAGAAAACTAGAAAACTGTAAAGAAAAAAAAGAAACAAAAGAAAACACACATAAATCAGAATAAAGTGGCTTCCAACTTTATTTACTGTATATGAAATATCCCGTCCTGGGCTCCTCGTGAGACGCTTTAAATGGTTTTCATGGCAACCGGTGTAGGGACTGTCATTAGTGCAGAAGTGAGGATGGACTGTTGTGTGTCAAAGTTAGTCAACAAACTATATTATTGGTTTCTGTGGTGATTGAGGTAGAATTATAGCCTATATGAGTAATTCCCATTTTAAATCCTGTTTTTGATTATGTATTTTGGAAACAATCGACCTTCTAGCTTGCCGTAATGACCCGCTACTGTACAGCAGAAAACTGGATATTACAATAAAACAAACTTGTATATCAGTACAGGTTATATAGAAAAATAAGGGTAATGTTCTGCCTTTAATTTAACTTTTAAAATGCAAGACAATCTGTTATGGGTCATATTAATGATTTATGAATGAACTTAATAGAAGCTAAAGTTTTCTCATGATTACAAGAACTTAGTTTTTTGGTACTTATGACTTTCAACACATAGGGCTCGACTACAGAAACCATCAGATCAATAATTAAAGTGTTTTTTATGTGGATAGTTTAGTACTACCTGTAAGTAAATTGTGAATTTCTATGCTACTTTTTTCTCTCTTAAACAATGATATTCTTGTCACATATTTATATTCCTAGTTTTCTTTTAGATTTTTGTTAACTTCCAGAAAGATCTTAAAACATGACAGACCGGTGAAATGACAGAACTCCTAATTGGAAGTCCACACTTCAGCACGAGACACATATTTCTTGACCTACTCTCACAATACAAAATCCTGTTTCACTGCATCAGGTTCATTAACGTTCAATCCGTTGATGTTTTTCCAGCACTGGAGTTTCAGATCTTTTCTTCAATGGCTCAGGTAACAACACCTTGTACAGTATATGGAGGAGCTGGCATTACTTTCTTTTCTTCATGCAGATGCTGTGACGCTTGGTGTGGAGAGAAACTGTCTAATCATTTGCAGAGGAAATAAAAAGAACGCCGGTACATTTGTCTTGCGTGGCCGGTACCTTTCTCTCAACGCGGTGATGGATGACAACCTTGGTTTTTGAGTGTGTGTGTTTGTCTATCGGCACGGTGCAAAGTGACCAGGGACAGACTGCAACAGAAAAAGGCCCTGTCCCCCAACTAATGAGCAGCATTATTCAAATGGACTCTTTGTTGTCAGTGTACTATACGCTGTAGTCTGCACGCCGCTGTCACACCAACTGTCTTCAGATGCCTACTACACCTCATTTTGATTCACTTCGTATCAGTTTATCTCACTTTTCAATGCATGCGGTAAGGTATACCTAAAGGACGTTGAAACTGCATTTGGTCTCTTCTATAGCAGCTTCACCCAAAGGGTGTCTACAGTAAACTATGGCGCGGGGACCAAATGTGTCCAGCAGACCATTTTTTTTATATTAGCCAGTGTATTATTAGGAATAGGCCCAAATTGTCACTGCTATTTAAAGGAATACTTTTTTACTAGTTCTATGTCATTGTGTCATAGTCAAAGACAATTGCTTCCTTAAATCTAACATTCTACTGAGTTCTGCTCTTTTCTCAGTTATTACAGACATAGTGGCATAGGTGTTAAAGCCGGTTTCCCACTAACCTTGTAGTTCTTCACTGTCTGGTTCAAACTGCCATTGTATCCATGGGCAAGACACTTACATACAACCTACAGAGGGCACAGTGGCTCAGTGGTAAAGCAGTCGTATAACTGGAGGTTTTGTGGTTCAAATCATGCTTTAATCTGTGCTTACTGTTGTGTCCGTGGGGAAGACAGTTAACTCACATTGTGAATGTAGCTGTGTAAGTGGTGTTTGGTAGCGGTCAAAGAGGTCTTAGACGTGGAAATTCTACCACCACCAGTGAGGCAATGTGGACTGAATGAAACAACACTGCAGCTAACAGGAGCCAATGGGACACAAACTAAGAATACCCCAAAAAGGCACACAACTTATCAAAAACGACTAAAGCGCAGTATACTAGGTTACAGTAACACTAGATAGCAGCTTACAACTGAGAGCATAACAAAGACAGCAGCGGCTAACTGTAACATAAAAACATGAGAGTCAGCCTACTGCACATCAACAAGGCAACATGTACAGACAATAATCTAATTGTCCCATGGCATAAACAAGGCATCGAGGGGCCACAACAGCACTCGCAGGCAGACCCCAAAAGAAACGCCACACCAACCAACCCCAACAATGAACAAGCCAAGCCCTTGCACACCTTTGGTAAGCTGGCCAATCAGACAAACACATTGCAGCTGAGCCTGCAGGTGATGCGTTCACTGGAAACTGGGAACTTTCACTGCTAAAGAAATCACACCATTTCATACGAAAAGATTTATTCATTTAAGAGCCAACTGAAGATAAGAGTAGCAGCAGGGGCTTTGTTTTATGATAATACACTACCGGTAAGTGGCCCTTTGTATATTTTTCAGTATTCCTCTCAAAGGAAAAACTTTGGACATCCCTAGTTTAGAGCATCCATCCAGCGTGGATTATGTTATTCCAAAACGCTGCATTTTGTCACACTGTAGCCCCACTGGCCCATGTTTCACAGAAGGATTACCCTGTGAGCTGCCAATACATGGTGTCAGCACAGGATCAAACAGCAGGTGGGCACGGAGCAAAAAGGCAGAAAAAAAACAGCAAGCACAAAATGTCAACAAATAGAGGAATATCACCCAGTTTGTCAATCACACCGCAAAGTCACATAAAAAACTGCAATAGGAGTTTTCAAGGCCTTCACAGCTGACAGGAGGAGCAGTGGTGAATAAAGAAGGAGGGGAAAGATGGAGTCGGGGGGAAAAAATGGGCATTTTCTACAAAGAGGGCTTCTCCGACCGAGCCCATCTCCAGCTGTCAGAAATCATTTCTGCTCGGGAAGTGAGGGGAGGCGAAATGTCAAAATATTTGAATAAATTCCACAGAAGCCTGCAGAGAGTGGGGCGGTGCGGGGGTATTGTTGGCACCGGGGATGGGGGAGAAAGGGGTAAGAGGGCTGGGGAATAAAGAGGGGGGCAGAAGGGTGATGGTGGAGGGGAGGAGGGTCTGCATCTGAAATAGCCTTCAGACCTCAAGAGGAACACGATAAATGAGAAACAAAGGTTGGCCACTGTAGAGATATTTGGACTCATTTAAACAATTTTCACTGGAAAACTGTTATCCCTACTGCTAACCCTCTGATTATAAAACGACCACTTTACCACTGAGCTATGCTTCCACTTTTGTTGTATCAATCAACATTACATTAACTGCTGTGGTACTATTCAATTCATAATGTTTCAAGCTGGTTCACTCGAAGAAAATTTTATGTGAAAAAAGCTATGAATTCTCTGTAATGCAAAGACTACATTACAAAGTTGTTCAGCATCATTTTAATGAGGAACATCTCTTACATAAGATTAGAGTTTTTCAGAAGGCTGTGTGCTCTGCAGGTGTGTGAACTTCCCCAATCCTATCATTACCATTGGATACAACACTCCCACTTTGCCCTCCCATTAATATGTATGATGTGAGGTGAAGAGTGACTTAAGGACAGGTTTGCAGCAATAAAAGGTTTGATGATGGTTTGTCTGTGAATGCATGTTGTCTATTGGCCCTGGGTGCAGCTGTCTCTTTGTTCAGATGATCCCTATGGTGCATTGGAAGTCACAGGGTCAGTGTCTCCTCTATTTGCCTCTGAACTCACCAACATTGTATTTAATTAGGTCTGCAATCAGCCGCTAAGCACACAATAAAATGAGACAATCTGTATCTGTTTACCACACATACACATACACTAGACTAGATTTGCATGTATTTGTTAAAAATACAAATAAAACATTTATCAGGGAGAAGGATCAAGGTCGTGACTCCTCTTCATACACGATTCACTGAAACCAATTAAACTGTCGCTCGCCGAAGTTCACTTGGAGGACATGGGCTGGAAAAACAATGGGAAGCTCTGACAGCGTCTACTATCACCATCTCTGTAGTAATTATATTTGCAGATTCTGTCATTAACACAAAAAAAAAAGCCAAAAGAGAAGTTTGGCAATCAGTTGGAAAATGTAAAAGGGAAACCCACGTACAGACTGTTAAAGTGTTTATCAGTCGCATTATGAAACACAGTCAGATGTCAGTGATGGGAAAGTGGAGGTCATGTATCTGTGATGTGAAATATAGAAATTAATAAAACTTCACTCAATTGTTTGTGGAGAGATGAGTCTATTGAGTTTGATAACCAAACCAAAAGGAATAATAAAAAACAAGTCAGAAGAAAAATATGAAAACAACATCCTACATGTGCAAAAATATCTTGTAAATGTTGTATAGATTTGAAAATTCTGATTTCGAAAGAATAAAGGTGTGTAAAATAAAATAAAGAATAACCATATTTAAAACTGAGTTGCAGTGGTTAAGTGAGGGTTGCCAGTTCAAATGAGTGTAGTCAAGAGTGTAAACTGTCATTGTGTCCCTTGGAATGAATGAGTTTGGTTGTGTGATTGGTGTTTGGTGGTGGTTGGAGGGGCCCCTAGGCTCAGACTGGCAGCCATGCTTCTGTCAGACAGCCCCAGGGCAGCTGTGGCTACTTTAGTGGCTTACCATGACCAATGTGTGACACTGAAGTGAATGGATGATGCAATTGTGAAACGCTTTTGAGCGTCAAAAAAAGCACTGTTATTATTGTTATTGTTCAAAAAATGTAAGTTATGTTCAGTCGCTTACTGATTTATTGAATTATACACATGTAAAAATTATGTGCCTCAAGTTTATTTATGTGATATAAAAGCTCCAGGTTTTGTTGCTTTGTGTTGACCACATTTATGCTTATGTTCCAAGTTGTTCAGGTTTTTGTCCCATTCTTTACCATGTAAAATATTAGTGTTTACGCTAAACCTTTTGGTGTGTTGTAGATTGGTGGGTGCACTACTGTATGAAGAAAGTGAATATTTTTCCTGGTAACAACTGTGCCCTCCCTGCTGTCAATCATCCTCCTCAGCCCTGTTCTTCCCTGGTAGCCTCCTGCACAAGAGCTGTACCGCTGACATACCCATATGCATAAAACATGTTGAGATGTCAGATATCTTTAAATATTTCAGAATAATCAACATTGAGCCATCTGGCAGTCACATTTATAATAGCACTGACCACAGACCCGTCTATGCCCTACAATAATATTAAGATCTATTTATACATCACCAGTTTCAACTGTATTTGTTACACAGCTTGGTAGCAGAATGAATAGGAAAATACCATATGTGCATTATTTTTTCTTGGCAAGTGATGCAATAAGAGGTTAGCTACAGTGCAAGGCTCTCTATAGGTGCCTCAATCTAAACCAGGATCGGCAAGAGCGCTTGGTAATCTACAGTTCTCCAGAGACTTTCCCCCATGAGACGCTGGTTGGATACAGCTGGGAAGAAGGTCTAGTGCATCTAGGAGAATTAAGTAAGCACTATTTTGCTAAATAGTGGTGGTGAATAACATTTTTGATACAAGGTGCTATGTCAAATGACATCCTTTTATTACTTTTGCCCATAATTTGGTTGGTGGTAACAATTTTTTGAATATCTCCTTTTTGAGGTAACTACAAATTTGCCACAAAAGTGCCCTCACAAAAATAAGATAACATGGCACCTATGGGGACCAGCCCAACATCAACTTGTCGTATTCGGTACACACATTCTTCAGATCAAGATAAAAAAATTTGAAAAAGTATTCCGACAAACGAAAGTCGTCGATTTTGTTGCGCAAAATCTATATCCTTCTGGGTTTTTTTTTTTCTGAATGAGCTCAAATTTGGTCAAAATAATCTAGATCCAATCCAATTTATTCCAAGACCTTTGCGGCAAACCCGTTATTAATCCAATGGGTAGTGTATACAATGTAATCCTATAGGGCTCAATATAGTGTGACATTTAGCAGTTTTTATATGAGCAACATGGTTTTATCTTGGAAACAGAGAGGCAACAAGAGTTCACACTCTGTGAAGTACACAAAAACTTGAGTGCGAAGCACTCAGTAACATTCACAGCTGTGTCACTAAGCACAAACCAACCAAATGTATGTGGTAGGAAAACCGGCATAACTATCATGGCTCAGAATAAATGGATGTATATGGGCAAAGCCCATGCGGGGGATCGCTTTCGAGTGTTATGGAGTTTGGCACAGGGTGAGGGCCGATTATAGCTGCTTGCGGCTTTAATTTGAATTATATTTAATTGAGGTCATTAGGAGAAACAAAGAGTACTCACTTTTTTGTCATTTTTTGGTCCAGTCCCACAGAAGATTCTATTCAGAAACGTTTGTTATGTATAGGAGAAATGAGCTGTGTTGTCGGAGGTCTGCACTCTGTGCTTTCTATTTAACTAGCTTTTGACAGCTGGAGCACTGCAGAGGGACAGTGGATGCACAAATCCATGGATGTGTGAGTGACATAGAGATAAAGACCATGTATCCATGCCTTATATTTGTACATTCACTTTGCATGTGTGCTTTTAAGGGCCAACTCTTGAATTTGCATGTTAGTGTGTGCGGTCATGTGCATATGTATGTGTGGCACAGCGGACCAGAACAGAGCCCTGACAGAGGCAGAGTGGTGCTCGCTGATGCCTGCCTGGAGGAGCTGACAGCGCCTTGGCCTGTCAATCACAGAGCGTGCCCACTAGGCCCACATCATTCCATCTTGTTAGCTCTAAATCTAGCTGCCTACTGTTTATTATACACTGTCTATGTGTGAATGACAATCAAAGGAGAGGCATACTTGGCTTTATTGGGGTTTTTGTGTTACAGTCTGATGGATCTGTTTCACATCAGTCCACAAAAAGTGAGAAAAAACTGGTACAATTTATACTAAGAAGCACATTTGTTCTGTAGTAATGGTAAAACAGGTATAAATTGTGTAAAATAAACCCTAACATGTGAACATACTGTACATCCCACATGCAGGCAGGTGTCTCTTCTCCAAAAGTCAAATTAACTCATCTGGCTAATTAGAGGGGGACTTGAGACTGGTCAATACAGGTCTCTGGTAAAGACTCAGAACAATAAAGAAGTCCCAATCTCTTACAAATTACAGCCAGAAATGTTACTAGATCCATCCAAAAAATCCATGGGATCATATCGGTCAAAGCTGGGAGGACCAGCCAACAGTCTCAATTTTTCAATTTAACAAAATAACACATCACTACCTAATGTACTACACTACAGTTTTGTGAGCTCATCAATTTTCTTTTTAGATAACATTATTGTGTTGCTTTGCATATTTTACAAAATAGTTTAAAATGCTTTTTGGTAACGCTTCATAATAAGGTATGTCTAAGGATCTATAACACATTAGAGTAAGGATGAACTAATTATTAACAAAGATTAACTAATCATTAACAAAACAGTAACATGTTAATAAGCAATTAGGAAATACTATGTTAATATTAGTTATGAATCAGTTGTTAACATTAACTAATATTG